>JANHFP010002516.1:170476-183913 GCA_032468135.1 Calamaria suluensis | reverse complement strand
TCTATCTATCTATCTATCTATCTATCTATCTATCTATCTATCTATCTATCTATCTATCTATCTATCTATCTATCATTGAGGATTGTTCCACTTGATCTTGTGCATTGCTCTGGATCTGTATTTCAACTGGAAAGGGCACTTTGCTTCAAAATGCAGGGGATCACCCAGGTAAATACTTCATCCCGTGGTGAAGCTGGTCATCTTAGGGAGAAAGTTAGTTTCTCATCTGTTTGGATAAACTCAGAGTATAATTTATTTAAACAGGGTGAATCAGACAGATCATCCTCGGGCCTTCCCTGCTGATTTAACAGCTAAACAAAACAAAGCTGCTTGCACTGAACTGAATAACATGTGATGCATGAATAAGCAGTGACAATTCAGCTAAACTGGCAGAAAACAGGTCTGTGGCAATAGTGCAATGTAAATCACTGCTTTACACATTCCCTTTCAATGATTTCATTCACGATTTCTTCACTCCTGCAGGGTTATGAATCAGAGGTTTAGGTTTCTATGTGCTCATTCAAATAAGAATATATTAAACAGCCAGACGCTTCAATAAACCCCTACATATAATGAATGAAAACTGAAGGGATTAAGGTGATCCTAATTGGCATATGAGTTACCTAAACCAAAGTAAAACAGGGGGACAACCAAAACCAAGAGTTGAATGATTGGACTGTCTGAGTGGCTGAAAAATGACCCTCAACACCAGTTAAGACACTGAACTGTAAATATAGTCCCTTATTTTGTTCATACCTGAATTCCAATGGACAGACATCTGTTTTTCTTGAAATGGTCTCTTTTTCTGTCATCTGCAGTTACTGTTGCAATGGTGGTAGTGGTGGTGACAGTAGCTGTGTTGTTGCCCATATGCTGACTGGCAGGACCATGGATCTGTGCGTTGGCTGCTTCAATAGCAGCAGTGAGTGCTTTCATACTGTCCAAGCTTTCAGTAGAATTGCTAAGTCCCGACTGACTGATATCCCCCCTTGGTCCATGTCCATCCATGTAGGCATCTTGGGCAGATTCTGTGCTGCTCTGGGCTGTGATGGAGATAAAAGGTTTGGTGGTGGTTCTTGGTGGGACAGGAGGTGGTGTCTTCTTATAGGTGGTAATGCAAGAGGAAACTACAATGCAAACACACACGGACATATGTAATTAGTACTCTTTTTTTTCATAAACCCATAATGATTTGTTTATACCGGAATGGAAAACTTTCTACCATAAAGTCACTAAAACTTTCTGACCAAGCTCATTACCACAGAAAGATGCCTCCTAAAATACTTTTTTTTAAATTGCAATGTTTAAATATGGTTAATATACAGAGAATTAGACTGTTGTTTCTTACATATTTGTTTATAACATTTATAATTACCATTACCCAAATATGATAAACTACTAATCCTATTCAAATAAGACATTATTTATTACTAACCATAATCAAGAAGCAGAAGTGCTTTATCATATAATTTTAACTATACATCTCTGTGCTGCCCTATTTGCATAAAACATAACTGAATTGTAGAATTTTCTGTTTATTCTATTCTTTTCTATTCAAGATCATTCTGGCATTAAAGCAATACTTCAAATTCAAATAATTCTACTTCTTCAAATTTTTGATATCAAGTGATAACTAAACAAAAATATTGTATACATATTCAGTTATATTTGCATTCCCTCAAACAATGGATATTTAATGCTCTATGAATCAGTTCAAAGTAAGTGAAAGTTAATATTGAACTTTTTATAATTAGTATACAGTATGGTCTCCTATCAGTCTTCCCATTATCTTTTTTGCAGAACAAAGCAATAATTCAATTTCTTGTATGAAATATTTTACAAAGGTACACACATCCATCCATAAATATTAAAGTAAGTACTTCTGAGTTTGTCAGAAATCCTTCAGTTAATAATGTTCAAGTAATGTTATGTCTTAAGACTAGAGGAACAGGAAGAGAAAGCTACAAAAGCAAGGCTGCTTGAATGCAGTCCTTTAGATCAGGGGTCTCCAACCTTGGCAACTTTAAGACTTGTGGACTTCAGCTCCCAGAGTTCCTCAGCCAGCAAAGCTTACTCTCTTGTCATTCCTTTCTCTGCAATCTCTCCACTCTTAAGGGGTGGGAGGAAAGGAAACAGGCATAGCTGGTTGGAGAATTCTGGGAGTTGAAGTCCCCAAGTCTTAAAGCTGCCAAGGTTGGAGACCCCTGCTTTAGATACTGCAGTCTTTTAGTTCCTGAAGTTACATATAAAGTTCAGAAGCAGACAGAAAGCAAATCATAACGTGGGTGGAGTGCGGGGGCAGAAAGGTGGGTGAAAAACTTCAGGTTTTTGTACTGGAAATGATGCACACTATTTGCCATTCCTTTGCTGGAACTACAAACAAGCCAAAGGCTTCAGTGGAAGCTGTTAAAGGTCAGCACTGGCATCTTCAGGTGCCCTAAGTTCTAAGAAGCAAATGGACTCCATGCCTTGGATGTATTTCTAAACACTCCAAAATCCTAGCAACTTGAATCATGGCAACATGCTGATTCTTTAAAAGGCATTTCATTACATAAAACGGCAGCGTTTTAAAAAAAGGGTGTTTTTTTTTTTTAAAGATGCAATAATTTTGTTGTTGTTTTTGTTCTGGAGCCAAGTGAAATTGGCAGGGCAAGGCAACTGCAAGGCAATGTGTGAAATCTTCAGAGAAAAAGAACTACTCCCTTTTTGGCTGGGGTGAATGATGGTCAAAACAAATATCAGCCAGATCAACTAAATGGAGAGAGGTGGCTAATAAATCAGCTGCTTTTAGAAAACTTGTACCTTCTGGGGATAGAGTTACTTTCCTTCTTGCTTCTCTTGCTTGCTCAAATGCAAAAGAATGGGAAAAGCAAGATTTAATGTGTCATTTCCCCTTAACCTGGCATGTTCCACTATGTTGTTCAGAACATCAATCTTAATCTTCCCATAATTCTTAAAACAACTAAATGGGGATTTTTAAAAAATTTCAGTTATGTTACCTGAAGGGCAAATTTTTAGATGAAGAGGAAATTTCTTTAGCAGTTAGTGTATTTAGATAACTTAGTCATGGGGCAGGAATTTGAAACAAGGAGTGCCAGTTATTAATTACAAAAGAAAATAAAGTTAAAAGTACAAATATACACACATACTGTACAGCTGTTATGGACTGTGAAGCACACAGCCTTGTGCAATCCATGAATCACAAATCTAGGAGATACGGTGGGCACCAGACTGGGAAGCTTAGTTATGTTCTGAAGATGATGGAATGGTAAACAAATAAAAATGATGGAAATGACCAGGAGGCTTATTCATAGAGGAGCCAGGGAAAAATAAAGACAATATTCCTATTATTCCATCAAAAATTCTCAGTTTTGCCTGGTTTCAGGAAATGAAACTTTATGCCACCTTCCATGACATAATAAAAAGTTTGGCTAACAGATATATAATAGAGTAATATACAAAGCGGCTCTGTTAAGTCAAGAGTTCTGGCTGAACAGAAGGCTGGTGTTCAAGCTGACTGGGAAAGAAAGTAGCATATGTTTAAAAACATACGTGGAAGTCTACATGCACAAATTTGAAAAAAGTGAAAGATTGACCGTATGAATGAACTGATAGGAAATACTAAAATATTGCAAACTTTTATTAAGCAATGGCCAGAGTAGAAAATAACAGAAAGCATGTAGAAGTCACATACAATACAAGAGAAAAAGAGGCAAATTTGGAAAAAAAATTAGTTTATTTTGTGTTTCAGCTGAGAGTCACTAACATGGAAATGCTTAGCGGCTGGCAGTTCAAAGGCTTTGAATTTTAGGGCTCAGGTGGTTGCAAATTACTTTATACTTGGCAGAAAAAGAGCAGTTTATTGCTGTCCTGATTTGTTTATTTTAGCAGCTGTGCAAATGGAGATGTTTGTCAGTTTTGAGCAAGAAAGAAGTAAAGAAACAATACCTAACAAGACATTTTTTAAAAATTAAATCATTTTATTACATTTGAACATATACTCTCTCATTATAGAAAACCAACCTGGTATAGTGGTTAAGGTATCAGAGGCTAGAAACTGGGTGACCTTGTCCCAGTCACTCTCTCTCAGCTGAGGAAGAGGGAATTGCAAACCACTTCCAAATTCTTGCCAAGGCAGCCTCAGGTTGTCCTCAGGAGTGAACAAAACTGATTCAAAGGCAAATGTGCTTTCTCACAACTGTTTCATTATGCCTATATGCAAATATTATGGTGGAATATAGTATGGAGTTCCAGTAGGGAGGTGCTGTCTCCCAGAGGGCAAAGAGGCAGGAGAACTTCAAATGTCTAATAGGCAGGAAGACGGAAAAGACAGTTCCGCTCTAGCAGTTCATAGAGTATATCTATAGTTATGCAGATAATTGCTTTAGTCTGGCAAGATTTCTGTTTGTAGGCAAACAATAGAATGGAAACTACTCAGAAATTACATGTTGTTCTTCATTCTTAGGTATGGCAAATATACAAAGCAGTTCAGAACGACATGCTTATAAATGGGCTCTGATTTAGAAAAATTGTTTGTTGTCTTTGTGATGCAAGAAGAGCCTTGGTATTTAGATACATCAAACAGATTACCAATATATCATTTTACAATATAAAAAGAAGAAGAAACCAAGATATGAAGTTCAAGTTGTATCAATATTTTGTAAGAAAAAAAACACCATTTTGAGTATGTACTTTGTAAGTGCATTAATCTGCTACTTCTATTAATGATTGTAGTCAGTTTTAGTTTCCCTCCCTCTGAAATACATTAAACACAAATTCAAGATTCTTAATGCCCAGAAATAACTTTCACACTGATAGTAGATTCCTGGTTAAATCTGAATACCAACTACACAAAAATGATCCCTATTGACAATTCAATTGTGATCACCTCAGGACCTAGATAAAGCCATTTTAATAAATCAGCACTTCCAATAATCTATTGAACAATATCTTAGTTAATGCCAACTAAGTAACCCTCTCTATTGCTTCAGCAAGTAAAAAATTCAGTCAAAGGACTAGGGAACCTAGGTTACACGAAGGTTGCCAAGCCAACGTTGGCATTAACAATGAATGTGCTAAGTGAAGAGCTTTCCATTTGCCTTTTCTCTTAGGCCTATCTCTTGCCATAACAAAGGAACTGGGCACATGTAAACAAGTGTGAAGAGCTCTCCGAAGGTAGACTCACTACATGTTAGATTTTGAAGGCGCTAATACCAATGGATGCTATAGGTGAGAGTCCCCTCATGTAATGAAGAAGGGAGAAGACAAGTAGTTGCAAATAATTTATTTATTTATATTTATTTATTTATAGTTTAGGTTTTTATACTGCCCCTCTCCAAGGACTCGGGGCGGTTTACA
Organism: Calamaria suluensis; assembly: GCA_032468135.1. Classification (NCBI taxonomy): domain Eukaryota; kingdom Metazoa; phylum Chordata; class Lepidosauria; order Squamata; family Calamariidae; genus Calamaria; species Calamaria suluensis. Next base: position 178,555 of record JANHFP010002516.1, on the reverse strand, counting down.
GCCGACTAAAACAAACAATACAATAAAAGGATTTAAAATTTAAAAAATTATAAATTCTGGCTGTCCCAAAGATTTACAATTTAAAATTATCAAAAATTTAACATATAAAATTTTAAAAATTATGAAATTTTAAGTTTTTAACTACTATGCCAAACTGCTCGGTAGGACTGGAATGCTAATATACCGTAGGAGAAATCATTGAAAAGAGGGCTGGGAAACAGCAGGATGCTAAGGTGATGAAGAACAAAAGGATTTATTAATGGCAATGCCTATTGTTTCCCACATTGCATGGATTAGCTACTTTGATTGACTTTGCCATTTCAGCCACGATATTGATCAGATAGTACCAGATATGTTGTTCCTTGTCTGCCCTCACATTGGACTAAGGCCTGCCCAAAATATTCTGCTTAGTTCTTCTGAGATGCAAATCTCGTTCACAAGGCAAATTCTGACTGAGCCAGCTCATTAATACAGTAGGTATGGCTGCATTTCCTATGCTAAGCATGCCTTGGAAAGCTACCACTCGCTATTCTCTATTCCTCATAACTGTTGTCATCCGGATGTACTTATTCTTTGTCAGGTAGTTAAGTTTATCCCTCTCCCTGGCTCCCCCACCCCCACCCCCCGGATGACATCAGAAACATTTGGCAGTTCTACTAAAAACAGGAAGAGTCCCTTGCCAACCAAGGATGACAAACACTCTTTCATGTTGACAAATGCTAAACTACAGAATTAAAAATATCAGGGAAGAAAAATTGCTCCCCAGAGGTTTGGGAAAGGATATGAGTGCTTTACTATTTCTTTTTTACATGCAACTTCCTAAGGAAGGCGAGGAGATCGAAATGAAGCCAAGTACTGAGGTGCCTGTTCCTTGAGATACAAATTTAATTAGGGAAACTAATAATTATTTTGCTTATCATAGCAGCAATTTCAATCGTATTTGCAACATTACAGGATAGCATTAATTAGCGAGGCCTAGGTCCCTTGTTTAATGTGAAATTGCATGTGTGTATATATACACCCTTTCAAGGTAAGCAACCTTATGTTGCATGTGGAAAATGACTGCGATAAGAGAAAGTAAAACATGTCTAAAGCTAGTTTCCGCCCACACCATTCAAAGTAACTTACCACATTTTTGTATCCTTGGAAACCATCTTTGTTTCTAGCACATGTTCACCAGTCATACATTACCTTTTGTACTTATACATCTCATTATTATTTTGGGGGGATAACTTTTCAGTCTTCCCCTTTTTCTTGACCTGCTCACTTTGCAGAAATCCTCACTGAGTTGTGGGCCTTTCTTGTGTTATCACATGGTTTGTTTAAGGACTCCATTTCCACTGCATTCATTTTAATTATACGCTTGACAATCCAACCCTTATTACCAAGTAATAATGTTAGCAGAACCATGCTCTTATACACTGTAGTTTTTCACTTCTTTGATCAAATTTTTATTCCTCACAACAAACCATTATTTTAACAGCATTGTATATCTTAACATTTCTCCATCTAGTTTCCGTCTTCAGTAGATATTCAGCCAAGGTACACAAATTAATCTATTTTCCATATATCTGTAAGGGGCAATTGTTGACTACTTTTCCTGTCAGACACAACTACCTTAGTCATTGTTACAGAGCCATAGTTATTGCATCATACTGTTGTGTGTTTTGAGAACAGTTGAGTTCTTTTAAGATAAGGTTGCATTATGTTGAGTTTGGGAAGAGCTAAGATTGTGGCTTACTATGTACTTTTATCCTTGGAGATGACTTACTTTGCAAAGTTGTAATTTAAAAAAAACATTAATAGACAACAAAGGTACAGTAGATTATTTTGCTCAGCTCTGCACCACACTAAGTTTTGTAAGTCTGAATGCCTTCTAGTACCTTTCTATGTGGTTATCTTATTCATGGTATTCTGCTACCTTCACATTGCTTACTGGAGAAAAAGGTTAAGATGTATTAACACCATGTAATCTTCAAAGTTGATAATAAGGTACTAACCTCTGATTCAGTCCTTGATGGACAAAAACCTCCACATGATGCCAGCTGGTATTGAAGTACTCCCTGCATTTTGCCCCACTTAACATCATCCAAGAAAAACTATATATGTATATAGCACCAGCTGAGGTCCTCATGCATTAGAAGTGATGCCAGAATCTTTCTTGCAGCCACACTCAATCCAACCATTCACTTCCAAGCACCTGGCCCTTTCAGTAACCTAATGAGAAGCTTCCATAATATTCAACAAGGCTGAAATTAATTTTCAGCCCACAAAAGCTGTTTCCTGTGTAGCAATAGTATTTTGATTCTCTAGGTAAGCAACAAATTATTTTGGCAGCATTACATGACTCACATCCAGACATGGTAAGAATAAAAACATGTGTGAATTCTATTAAAAAGACCATCACAACCTACAAAATATATCTGTGGTCCCATGGTAAATTGTCATAACCATTATCATTTTGCTTCAAAAAAGTGACTTTTATCTGATTAAACAACATTGTGGTCTGACATTTGTAGTAGTTGTATTAATTTTGTCTCTCTTTATGGATATATAGTAATTTAAGCTATGCTAAAAAAAGTGTGTGCCAATTATGGAATCCTGTAAATCCCATAGATATATTCAGGGTCATTCTGAGATTTACAAGTCTTCGTATCCATGGGAAAGGTTGTCTCTGTAATAATATCCACTGGGTTAAAAATAAAACCATATGGATATTGTTACAGTTGAACTTGGTGTGGGAGATGAGCCAGGACCTGTTAAGTCTATCACATGTTTGCTGTTACTTAAATTGATTGTGTAAATAGGTTCTCATAATTTAATTTAGAAAGAAGGAAGCTCATGCTGTTAATGCCACAGAATATACTAGTCTATTGGCTTTAGTAGAATTCTTAAATAAGTTGTTATATATGGATGCATTGAAATGAAAATGGGCTGGTCACATAACAAGAAAAACTGATGGCAGGTGGACAAAGGCAATCATAGAATGGATCCCACTTGATTAAAAAAACATTCATGAAAAAGACCTAAAACAAGGTAGATCGACAACATCAGCAAGTATTGTGGGCCAAATTGGCAAAATAAAGCTGAGTACCATATTGATTGGAAACATGCAGAAGAGGCCTTCATCCTATAGTGGATAGACAATAGCTAATTTGCAGGTGACACAACAGTGATCGGTTTCATTCAAGACAATTATGAATCCACATGCAGATAGGAGGCTGAACACCTAGCCTTGAGGTTCAGGAGTATATTGAGTGTGTTCTATCTGGAACTGAACACACAAAAAACCATAGAAATGATGGTAGACTTTAGGAGAAACCCTACCATACTTCCACCTCTTCCACCTCTGTAGAGAGCTTCAAATTTCGATATGGTTCTGCCATATTGCAAGATCTAAAATGGGCACCTAACATCAAAAATATTGAAAAAGCACAACAAAGAATGTTCTTTCTGCACCAACTCAAAAAGTTTAAACTGCCCAAGAAGCTGCTGATACAATTATATAGAGGGCTTAATGAGTCTGTCATCTGCACCTCTATAGCTGTCTGGTTTGGTCTTCAACCCAACAAGGCAGACACAGACTTCAGAGGATAATTAGAACTGCAGAAAAAACAATTACTACCAACCTGCCTTCCATTGAGGACTTGTATACTGCATGAGTCAAAAAGAGGGCTGTAGACCCTCACAACTGTTTCAACTCCTACCCTCAAAACGATGCTATAGAGCACTGCACACCAGAACAACTAGACACAAAAGCAGTTTTTTCTCAAACTCCATCACTCTGCTAAACAAACAATTTCCTCAACACTGTCAAACTATTACTATGTCTGCATTACTATCAATCATTTCATCGTTCCCATCACCCAACTCCTTCCACTTATGGCTGTATGACTGTAACTTTGTTGCTTGTATCCTTATGATTTATAGTGACTGTTTCCTAATATGATTTGGTTGCTTATTTGTACCCTATGACTATCATTGTTTTGTACCTTATGATTCTTGATGAAAGTATCTTTTCTTTTATGTACACTGAAAGCATATGCACCAAGACAAATTCCTTATGTGTCCAATCACACTTGGCCAATAAAAATTCTATTCTATTTTAAAATAATGATTATATGGATGCCTATTAATATGCAGATAAAGTCTATGAGGCAACAAAGCTAAGAAGTAAATCTTCCTGTTTTATGTTGATTAATAAAGAACATACTGTAGCTACCTTAATTCCTGGACATTTTGTTCAGCAGCATCCGTTAGTTCAACCCTCATTAAACTTGTGTGTTCAAAATGTGCAACTCTCAGAATGAATTGTCATTGCATACCCAGCATATGAGGAAGCCACAGGGTTAGAAAGTCCAGAATAAACTGTACATCCAGTTTCCACAGATAGTTTCTTATTTCATATTTAGAGAACGTGTGATCCTCTGAGCAGCTTAAACAGGGGAAGGGGGGAGATTTTAGATAAGACTTACTCTCTAAGCTTGCTTTCCTTGTTATTGTTGGCCATTTATTTATCTCTTCTTCTAATTTGTACAGCTGCCCAGGAATCATGCATGGGGCACATGAAAGCTGCTATTCCTCAACATTTACTCAACATTTACTTATGACCCAGTTCTGTCTCAACAGAACTTGGTCATAAGTATCTCTGAGCAGGTCCATTAGAACTTTGAACAACTGTTAAGCAAACAGTTGTAATTCAAGGATTTCCTTTATATTCTTTTTCTAATACCTCAAAGTTGGGATTTTTTTAAAATTACAGTGACTAAAGTCCATACACTTCCATACAAAATCAATATGGCCATCAGTGGTAAAAAGCATTTTTTTACTAAAAGTTCTGTGAGCATGGCTTAGGGAGTGTGACATTGCTTGGTGGGTGTGGTTTGGTGGGCATGGCTTGGTGGGCATGACAGGGGAAGGATACTGCAAAATCCCCATTCCCTCCCTACTCCTGGGGGAAGGGCATTGCAAAATCTCCATTCCCACCGCACTCTGGGACCAGCCAGAGATGGTATTTGCTGGTTCTCCAAACTACTCAAAATTTCCACTACCGGTTCTCCAGAACCTGTCAGAATCTGTTGGATTTCACCCCTGATGGCCGGATACCACTATCTGAAGCAAAACAAAATGCCAGTGGGAAAATGAACCACCTACAATTGTCCAGGTGTGCAACATTTTAAATTAAATACAGTTTTTCTCATATTATTTTCTTTAGTCTTCACTGAGGACATTGTGGAAATCTGGACTGCTGCAAAAATATTGTGGAAAAGTCCTATGTCAGTGATGGCTAACCTTTTTTGCCATTGTGTGCCAAAAGCGTGGGGAGCATGGGTGGGTCATGTGCATGCCCAGACTCATAATTCTGTGTATCCTGCCCCCCACACATGCATGCACAACTCCCCACTCCCCATAGACTCCAGAACTTTTCTAAAAGCATGGGGAGGGTGAAAACGGGCTTCCCCAATCCCCTGGAGGCCCTCCGTAGGCCCTCTGGGGGCCAGAATCAGACTGTTTCCAAACTTCCTGTGGGCCCAAAAGACCCGCCAGAGCTGTGCTCACATGACCAGCAATATGGCTCCACATGCCACCTGTGGCAAAGGTGCTATAGGTTTGCCATCATGATCCTATGTCTTATAACATGTATCCTCACAAATAAGATTTATACTGCACACTCATGCCTATTTAAAAGGTTAAATTGTGGGAAATAAATGATATTAATGTATCTGAACTGATAGCTGCCTGAAAAGCAATTTCTTTTACAGGTTTAAATGAACGCTGCCATTACTATTATTATTGTTTGGGTAGAAAAACATTTACTATGGATAAAGTGGAATGAATGTGGTTATGTTGTTGTTGTTGTTGTTATTAATTACATTTCTATACCGCCCCTCTCCCAACAAATGGGACTTGGGGAAGTGTACAAGCAATTTAAAATAACAATAAAACATCAATTAAAAGTTAAAAATTAAAATTATTAAAATATTTAAAACCCTAAGAACACCCTGTTGATGGCTAAGCCAGACCAGCTTGTTTAAAAAGGTGTGTTTTCAGAGCACACCTGAAGGCCAACAAGTCCGAACAGGACCAGATCTCTGGGGGGATATCATTCCATAGGGCGGGACCTCCCACAGAGAAGGCCCTAGCCCTTGAAGCCGCCAGTTGGTGACATCCCAATGGTGGAATTCCGAGGAGGCCAACCCTGTGGGAGTGCACAGGTCTGCAGGAGGCTGAAGGTGGCCGTAGGCCGTAAGTTCTATTCTAAAATATTTTTTATTTTAATATTTTATTTTCATGAAATGGCTGTGCAATTCAATTTAAGTTTGTTAAGTTTGTTTCATCATAAATTTGATGAAACAAAATAAACAAACACTTGTTAATGGTGTTTTTATATGGTACTCAGAAATTTTCTTAAATGGGACAAAGAGCCCCAAAAAGATTGCATGTGCAACCAAACATACTCATACTGTAGAGATGATCAACAATTTCCTACAAAGAGTAGCTTTGATTATAAATTCATGATTTTGCCTTCCTAACTTCTCTAGCATAACAATAATTCTCCATTTATTTACATTTTTCGTTTGGCAAGGATGTCTTTAATTTATACACCATTGTCTGAAAAGAATTTGATGCAAGCTGTCTTGGGGCTAGAGAGTAAACTTGTAGCCACCATTCATATAAAACAAGTAAGAACTTGGCCGCAATTTTCTTTCTATTTATGCCTCTGATCTTTATATTTGAAAGGTTCCCCAGTGGCCCACAGAGAGGGGAAGCAATGGATAGTACATGACTCACTTGCATTGTAAACTAATCTTTGTTCTCAAAATGTCAAGGGCTGTCTCACTCATCGTTGATGTTGCCATTCAAGCCTTTTTTCCATGACCTGGGGCAACCCACTTAAAGACTGGAGGTTGAAACAACACAAATATTAAAAAAATATCAATACAATAGATAAACTGGATCAGGAGTCTGTTTAAGGATTGTTTTAGGATGCAGACTGGGATGGAATGGATCCATACTGGGCATGGAATGGAATGGAATGTTCTTTAATAAGTCTTAAAGTATGACCACTGACATTAGCCATATTCTCAGCTGCTCCTTCTGGGTGATTTTGTTTCCCAAGCCGCTGAATATATTGGCTCACATTTCATGGTGATTTTAATAAGCTTCTGCAAGCAGCTGCTGCAAACTTTTAGATTTAGAAGCCTGTGGATTCTCTTTTCCTCATCTTGTTGGCAAAACACTTGAAATTTTTGGTAGGAGGGAAGAAATTCTGTGCAGAATTACACATCCATAAAAGTCTCAGATCAACATTTTGCGTGTGGTGTCAATTAATTGCATTTTATAAATAGTTATCCTGGTGTTTGATTGTATTTATTTGTGCCCCAATTTAAAATCTTATTCTTTCAAATGAACAGTTTGTTTATGAGTTTTTAAGATATGTGTTGAAATTACCAAGTAAATCAATTTTCATGTCATGAAGAACAATTGTTTTCTTATTATTCTGATAGTGTTGGCCAAAAACAATTCCATCTTCAAAACATTGAAAATGCCATTGCAGATTCATGTTAGTTAAAACCATTCCAACATAGCTTTAATTAAGCAATCACATTGATCAAGCAAAAATGACTAATCTGCATTTAAATTGAAGATAAATAAATTATTATAGTAAAGTTTTCTCTCCATTTCCTCTATACTATTCCCTCCTTTCACAATATAGTGAAATACTGTACTACATTAGGACCAGCATGTTTGTACTACAAATATCCAGATGATATCTAGATGGCATGAAAGAGAAACATAAAACTCTACCTCTTTGCTTCTGTCTAATGGCCATTCAGTTCTTTGTAGCCAAAATAGGCCAACATTATTTTTAGGCTATTGGATGACATCAAATAACTTCTTTGTATATATATTTGATATATATATGTGTGTGTTTTATGTGAGGGAAACCTAGTATCCAAATATGGAATATGGAATATGGAAGGAATGTAGCAAAAAATGTAAAATATATATATATATATATATATGTTGTATGTATGTGTATATATATATATATATAGATAGATAGATAGATAGATA
>JANHFP010002516.1:152816-163205 GCA_032468135.1 Calamaria suluensis | reverse complement strand
GAGACCTTTGAAACTTATCTAGCCTAAGAATCAAATCCACATTGCCCTGGAAACACCGCTTGGTCAAAATCATACTGCAAACAACAAACGTTTCAGAGAAAATACTTAAAAACTAGTAGAACATCAGCATATAGGCCCAGCAAAGTATTTTACAGTACCACTATAGGACGATAAAAGCAACTATAAATATAAAGCAAAATCAAATATAATACCATATTTGTATTCATCTTCGCTTGGAGAATTGCTTTCATTTTTGAATCAATCTTTCCACAAATTATCCCACAGTTAACACTTAAGAAAGGCTTCATTTAATAAATGGAATATATACAATTCAAGCACGTGTTTTTATAAGTGCTTTGAGAAAACAACTGATCAATGAACTTTTTGTATATCTGTTTGGATGGAAAGATCAATATGTTGTCAATCTGCATATATAACCAGGGGCATGTACAATATCTTGTTTTATTCTCTTATCTCTATCTTAGATTAGAGACTCTTTAAAATAATGCAAGCTGTATGCATGTTGGTTGGACAGCATATTAATCAATTCCTCTTTGTAAAGTAACTGATCAATGGCTTCTTCTTGTTAGCTGTAGGGCCAAATGGTCTTAGTATATATTTATAGTCATGAGCAGTTATTCCATCATCTTCCATCAAAAGCAATACAACATTTCTGTAAGCACTGTGACATTGTCCCCATCAGGTGCATATGGGTTTTGTTATCCTGCAGGCTGCAGAAAATAATATGAAGCATATTCTACCTACAATTTAACATATTCCAGAAAATCAATATCAGTTATGCAAAAATGTTTCAATTAACAATGTAATAAAAATGTTTCTGTGATTTTTTTAATAGTATTTATCTCAGGGACTGTGAGCAGCGTAGAATTTTAGGAGGCAATCAACAAAATGTTGACAGTGTGCTACCAGAATATAAGTACTCTATTTTATAATGCATGTTCAGAAGCAGTTAATTTTCCCCTGCTTCCCCAGTAACTCTTCACAATCAGTACAGTTACAGACCATGTAATGTTCTCTTAAATATGAAGTTAGGCCTGTAAAGTTAGATATTGATATAGCAATGACTGGGATCTCAACTATATAGCATTCAACTATATAGAACTCCAGTAGTTTAGTGAAAAAAATGTTCAGTAGAAAAATAAGATTTAGCAGACAGCAAATGCCAAGTTTACAACTTTGCTACTTTCTTTGAGGGAAAACAGTCCCCTCAATGAGTAACCAGCATATAGAAAGAACATTCTTATGTGACTCACTTTGATGTTCAAAAATATAATTCCTATAACACAAGCTTTTTCCTCCCATAATTATGCAATTGATTCCTTATGATGGTCTTTGTTAATCTTTTATGGTGCTTGGCTGCAAAGAGTAGAACTGGACTTTTAAGGGCTTCCCATTCTCCTTGAGCAGGATGTACACTCTTGTGTAAATGTGATATATAACAAAAAATTCTGGAATAAGTTACTCACCTCCCCCACATGCCTCATGTTGAAGAAAGTTAAATAACTGTTAAACATCAGAAAAGAAGCACAATTGAAACAGGCACAGATTTTATTATGCAGTACTACATCAGTTGTGGAGTAAACATTGAAAGAAAGAATTACAAATAAAGGTTTCCTTTCTTCTTGCTGTTGTTCAGACTTGTATGTTCTTCAGCATGGTATAATTGATAGAAAGATAATAAATGAACCTTTCTCTATGGTTACATTTCTATGCTGATACACATAACTATAACTTTATGCATTTCTGAATCATCTGGAAGCCTTGAGGGAAAAAAACATGTCACGGTAATACAGTAGTAACATTCACTAATATTTATATAGATCTCATTTGCTGTCTAATAGTAAAAACCGTGCACTGAAAGAATGCATAGTTGCCTTCCTTTTACTTGAAACACATTTTGATTTTTTTAAAAGATTAAACAATTTATGTTTAGAATTAATAGAGTACTTCTATTTGAAAACACAAACTGGGTTCTGAGCGTAGCTAATAGTGTAAAAAGGTGGTGAAAGTGACAGCATTCTGTGTGCCTTTAGTGTTTAGTCATGCCAGCCACATGACCATAGAGACGTCTATGGACAGCATTGGCTCTTCAGCTTTGAAACAGAGATGAGCACTGCCCCCTAGAGTCAGGAACGATTAGCACATATGTGCGAGGGGAACTTTTACCTTTTTCTATGAGAGACTTTGTCCTCATAACTTGATTAGCTGGAATTAATTTGAGGTTACAGGTAAAGGTTCAATGAGGAATGTCTCAGGAGTATTTAAAAAGGTTCTACAAAAGGATTGGTTTAGGCAAAGATAATTTTCTTGCTTAATCTGCCTTCTTCTGTTAGATTAGATCCATTAAACAGTTAAATATCCCTCCAAAAATTTCTAGACATCCTTTCCATTCTTATTTCATTATAAACCAATCTGCTGTTTACTGCACAAGGACACTAAAAAAAGATCAAAGTGTTGGAAATACAGCTTTCCTCCAACCATTTTTTTTAGTAAAAATTCTAAAGGTCTAAATTTTACAGGAAAATATTTCCCTTTTAAAAAGAAGATGAGTTGCTTCCTCCTCTTGTATAATACAAGGGTTAAGAAAAGGAAATAGAAATTCTTCAGATGTAATTGTTCCAGAAGTACTAGCAATTAAGGGCAACATAGCACGTCCCTTGAAGGCTTTCAAGTAATTTCATCTTTTTCAAGGATCATGTACCAGTTTTAGTTCTCATGATACATGAATGAATAATATATTTACATTATTGACCCCTTAGCATGATTGCTCTTTAACTTAATATAAATGAAGGGTCAAATGACATATAACGTCAAATAGGCCTTTTTAAATATAAAAGCCAATGGGAATGATAATTACTGAAAAAACAGCGGTGGTTTTAATTATTTTACCTCAGTTGCATTTTTAACAAAAGTAACTCCTTTGTAGCTTTATTTCTGTTGGGGTTGAAACTCTCATTAGCCCCTTATCCTAGCAGATATTATTTCCATTTTTTTAAAAGGAGTTATATATTTAGTGCAAAGATGCCATTAAAGATAACATCAGAACTCATTCTGGCAGAGTGCTTCTTAAAGTGTCACCAAGACCATTTCCAGAGGTCCATAAAGTCAAAGAAATATTTAAAATTTCTGTTTTAATTTCTAGTGTAGTAAATATCAAAAAATAAAAAATAAATTGGGATCCTCTCTCATTTTTAAGAATGTAAAGGGGCCATAAGACTGAGATATCTTAAAACTTCTGTTTAATAATTAAACAATCAAAGATGGTTTGCAGAAAAAAGATATTGTTCAGCTCACTGTTCTGTGAATAAAAGTTTTGACCAGTTACTACAAATTATAATTTTAATGGAATTTCAAAACGATATTGATAAAGGCATTATTCACCATCTCAGCATACAGATTGGTTCCACTTCAACTCTTTATGTAGTTAAAAAAACAATCATTATCACAAGAGAAGAAATAATTTGAAAATCTGAAAAACTGTTTATAGGAGTCAACATGCAATCAAAATCCAGGCTGTGTACTTGACTCCTTGATTCTCTAGAACAAAATGTTTTCTATATACTGTAAATTAGCATCTGAGTATCTATTCTCTCCTACTTCTCCAAGGAGAATAGAGCAACTTCTTTATTTATAAAATATATTGATTTTAATCCGTGGAATTTATGATGAAATACTTTTCCCAATCTGGTGCCCATAAGAATCTTTAACTTCAAGTCAATATCCCTAAAAAATGTACTCCTAGTGATCATTGAGTTGAGTTCAAGCAAATCTAGAGAACATTTGTGGGAATTGAGGACATATGGTGTAGATGTGCGTAGAAAGCTAATATGTCTTTGATAATGACAGAAGTCACTTTGTTTTGATAGCAGCAGGGAAACTCCTCACTGGGAATAAGCTAGCTAAATTCCTGACTTGGAAATGATGTCAACTGATTCCCACCAACAAGATGCCTGTAGGGACTGGAGAAACTGTCCGGCAGACCCCACCAATGTTAGTGCTGTATCTGTGTTCTAAACATCTTCCTTCTGTAATTTTATAAAAACCTCAATAAACCCTCCTTAGACAGACATTTTTGCCACCACTGCGATGCCTTCCTCCTGAATTGCAACAAACAATGAGTTAGACAAAGCTACTCAGTTTAAGGTGTTTCCTGGTTTATTCCATTTGCATATATCAAGTTTCTATTAGTAGAAACATTAACCTAAAATGGCTTTTGAATCAGTCAATAAAATCAAAAGTATCACCTGCTTCTGGGGTTTGTCATTTAAAGGAATTCCTACTGATTTAACAAAAATAGAAATACAGCTTATAATAAGAAACTATCCAATAGTTCTGCTTCAGTCATTCTGATATATCTGGGATTCTGTTATCCCCTTCTCCCTTTTATCTTTTTTGGTTGAGATACTAATGAACCAATTTTCCGTTCCAGTCTCAGGTATTGGATCCCAAATAAGTAAAAAAATAACACCTGTAAGCTAATTCATAGTAGGCAATCCAGACACAAAATCTGCATGCATATATCTAATTTTTTTGAAAGGAAAAGAAAGATACAATACATTCAAATAATGGTTTAGTCACAAGCTAAGCAATTAGACCTTTAAAAAGTAACGTGACAATTGTTCTAATTTCATTGTCTATCATTTTTGTTATTTCATGCAAGAAAAAAAACTGTCTTAAAACTGATTTTTTAAATTCAGACATCATTACTTGCTTTTAAGTTTCTTCTTTGTCAGAGCTTGCCAGTTTTTCTTCTTCCTGCCATTTGGAGAACAATGGATGGACTAAAACATTCATTTTAATACAATCCAGATAATGGCCCTGGTTGCATTTGGGGAGGTGCTTTATACCAAGTGGCAAAGGTGCCTTATTATTTGTAGAAGCAGGACACATCCATTTCACCCCTTAAAATCCCTCAACTTAATGTGCCCTTGTGTGATGATGCAACAACAAAACCAGGCAATTAATTATAAGCAAGCAGTCTTGATTTCAAAGCACAAATGCTTCTTTTTCAGCAATGTTGGTTTTCTTCCAAAAACAAAGTGGATAGATGCCAAGGTTTAGCAATGAAATCAGTTAATGAGAAATGAGATAAGGCAGAATGAAGTTGGCTAAGAAAATCTTACCAAGGAAGTCAGGATCAGAGAAAATCTATAACTTCAAATTCAGCCTTTGACTCCAGCAATTATCATCTCAAACCGGCTAGTTTTAAAGGCTTCAGCTCAGTTGTGTCCCATTCCTCATGTCCTCCTGAGTAGACCTTTTTCTAAAGCTCTCTTGTCCTGGCGTCTCTGTCTCAGATCATGTGGGGGAGCTGTTCCCAGTTCCTCCTCTGAACTTCCCCTCTCTGGCTCCACCCCAACTCACTGGTTCCAGCCTGGGCCTGCTCTTCCCCATCCTCAGCCTCATCTCCAGCCTCCCCCTCACTGTTCTCTACTAGCTGTTCCTCCTCAACCTCCGAGTCGAACACTGACAGAGGCATGACACCTTGCCTCACTAACCTTTGCAATGCTGTCTTCAACATACTCTGCAAAGTACAATCCTAAACCAATTATAATTGAAACTGGCTTGTGAGTGGAACCATTACAACACATGTATTGCTGTATGATTGGAAAGATGTTTTACTATCATGAAAATATGGTTCTGTTGAAAGTTATTGATTTACATAAACTGAAAATCTGTGCTTTAATGCAAAATCTACAAACAAAACTTAAATCCTATTAGGGCTGACCTGCAAAAGGTGAAAAGATGCTGGCTTTGTGCTTCGATGCTATTTGAATGACCTTTTCATCAGAGATATTACGATGATGGACAAGGAATTAGGACTTGATCCAAATGTGAACAAGTCCCGATTCCTTGTCTACCATCAAATATCTCTGAATTTTATTCATTTGGGGAGGGAAGCAAGCACATAATATTGTTTAAATGAAACAATGCATCTCTTATGCATATAACAATTGATGAATAAATCCAGATACTAATTAGCATAAAAATCTATTAACTGAAAAATGATTACATCTGTTTTTTTGCTGAATCATATGAGCCTTACTTCAAAGCATTTTTTAAAAAAACGAATCTAAACATAAAATATAAATTAATCACATCATAGCACTTCAAATGTAAATATTAAGATTAAACAGGATTATTAAAATTGGTCGATTTATTATATTTATTAAAAATGTTGAATCTCAACATTTTCGTGCAAGCAAATGAAATAATTATTATTTTTACCTGTTCAGCAGTGATAACCAAAAGGAAGGGGAAAAATACAATAATTTAAAGCCAAAATATACACATTTTCTTATGAAAGAATTTATTCAAATGAAAGAGAAGTATTTTTGGGTAAGACATCTGGAAAATTTACTGTTTTGTAAATTATAGCTTTTAACATGTTTAGCATAAAGTAAAAAAATAAAAGATGATAGTATTTTGATGTCGGACACTTAGTTGTTGAAAACAAGATTAACAGAGATATATATTTTACTTACATTATAATGAGAAGACTAAAAAAGTGACTGGACCAACTGTTTGGAAAACAGAAATGTCATATTGTTAAGAAGGAATTAATAACAGAAATTTGTTTGGGAACCAGTTAACTTTATTTGGAGGAATAAAGAAAAATATTATGTATGTTCTAGACAAAACCAATTGAGAATAACATAAAAAAATTTAAATGATTTTTGAATTCATTAAAATAACATTTTTTGGCTGCAGAAATTAAGAATTATCAAAAAGTCAGTAAATAAGAAATCCTTAGAAGAAATATAAAAGATGTTTTATTATTTCCTGGCTTCACCTTAGATACCCTGAACAGCTCCAAGATTGTCCAATCAGATTTGGGTATACATATTCATTATTTCTGAAAGCTAAGCCAAATTCATCCACTCAAACTTATGTGGCAGAATGTGACAATATCCAATATATAGTACTATAGGACTTTATTCAGAAACATTACATCATGCAAGGATTATTATGTATTATAGTTGGGAGGCTATAGTCTGTTTTTTCTTTCTTGGTTTAGATGTTATTGCCACTTATAAACTTTCTAGCTTGTGTAGCATAAAGTCTTATGATTCATTGTTTCCTTGATTTCAACTGAACTTTGTTCTAAATGAATATCCAGGGCCAAAAATCTGCTTAAGGTAAATAAATGAAGCCAATTGGACAGGTTTGGAATAAGACCAAACATTTATTATATGGTTCATATTCAAGAATGTGTTTTTATTAGTGATTCTTGACTAGTTATTTGTTCATCCTGTATGTTAATAAACTACTTTTGAAATTGGGTCATCTTGTTATAATATTTAGACTTGTTTGTGGTCAAAGGTACGTTTAAGCATGTGAGTATCTCCATGCAAACATAAGTTGAATGTATCTTTTTTAAAAATGTGAAGTGTTCCCATGATTAGCAAATAAAATGAGAAAAAAACTATCAACTATTTCAGTTCCTTAGAAGGTTAATTCTAGATCCTTACTTTTCACTATTGTAACAGAAAAACTTAGAAAAAATATTATATTTGTAGACTAGGAATGGGATTCCTAGGTGAAAAGTATAGGTTATAGAGAAGACAACTATTTCTCAGAAAGAGAAAAAGAAGAAAATAAAATTTATTACAAAAAATATAAAGAAACAAGAAATATTTGATTACCATCTCAAAATAGATGTATCACAAGTCAATATAGACTTTTTAAAATGTTGTTATTGAATATGGTGATTTTTCCCTCCCAACATCCTCACTTTATGCCTTCAACAAAAAATTCTTACTTCGCCAAATCACAAGTGACTGCTGGAAAAGAAAACTGAATGACCAAAAGTTGCATGAATGTCGTTGCTAAAACAGACTTCCCAGTTCTACTAGGCCTTTCTATGAGTGTACTGTAGTGGCAGGTATTATAGTTCATTTTGGAACAACACAGAAATATAGCTTTTCACCCATCCCATTCTATAACAGCATAGCTAAAGGAAAAGAGGGCATTTCAAATGTGCCTCTACTATGTCCAATTTCAGAACTGGTTTGAAATGCACATATATGGTATGTATTAAAGGCTGATGGCAATGGAATTGTCTTCACAAATTTAGCAACCTGGTGGTGTTTCTCATTGCATCAAGGTCATGCATATCTAGAAGAGATCCAGCTTATTTATCCAAATGAAACAGAGTATAATGGGCAGCAAACTAGCTAAGAGAGACCAAATAGATTGAGGTGCCACAACATTTTTCATAGATGGAAAATTTCTCTTAACAAGAAAATAAATATACAATAGTCTCGCACACCACATATAAACATATTTAAAAATGTTTAAAATGGTTTGGAGCCAGCCCTTTTCTAAATTTTTAGTAAACAATTATTTGTATAAATAAGGTATAACAACATACAGCATGCTGCCAGTATACCGGAGGAAATATGGGTGCAGTGGCTCTCATCAATGAACTTTCATAAACAAAAACGACTTGTTCGCTTTTTTTCTCCACAAGCTGTCATGTAATGCAAAAAAATAAAAATAAAAGCAAAATTTTAAATAATGACCATCCAATCTTTTCAATTAAATTTAAATTAATGCATCATTACGATGATTTTTTCCTGCATAGAATGTCAAATAAGAACTTGTTTGAAAAGAAACACAAAATGAGCTCAGTCTTCTCGTAATTAAAGCATTTTTTTCTACATTTCCATGTTAAAAAAACAAAACAAAAACAGAGCTGGGAATGTTAAAGTCAAAGTGACCAAGCAACTATGTGCATAAAGTAACCCTTTTATTATATTATATACTGTAGTAGTAATAAAGTTTGTTGGAAGTGCATGAATAAAAAGTTAGTGAAATTACAGGAGGAACAATCTATATAGCAATAATAGGTGCATTCACTGTGCATCTGAAAAGAAAAGAGAGAGAGAGAAAAAGAGAGAGAGAGAGAGAAAGAGAGAAAGAAAGAGAGTTTTCACTCATTTTGGCCTAAAACTTGTGTTCAGGTTTCCAGAATTCTGACATCAGAACCCAGATAACACTGATTAGAACCATAAGGCTTTACAATAAAAGCTAAAATATTGACCATATGATGGCAAAAAAGTCTTTATTTTGTGGTTAACTTATTCTCTTCTAGCTACTCTCTGATGAAGTGGGTGGTGCTGTAGAGGAAGACCTTCGTCTTCTAGACAAGGACCTTGATCGTTCTGCGCTGTAGGTTACATGCTTATCATAATTTTGTATCTGAGCTTCAAGAAATTCCCTTTGCTGCTGGCTAATTGTCTGGCTAATCAGTCCAGGGAGAGCTTGGATGCTACCAATTAAAGTTTCCAGTTTTGTTTCCAGAGTAACAATCCTCTTCTCAAAGTCTTCACTTCGTTCATTCAAGTCTGAAATCATATCATACATGATGTTTTGAGTCTAAAAGGAGAAAGAAAAGGCAAAATAAATTACGCCAACAAGATTTTTCAGCAGGATTGTCCAACGTTCAAGTTTCACTCATACCCAAATAGATTCATAACTGGAACCAACCTATTTCACTTACTTATTTTTTTATGTTACGTGCTGCATTGAACTGAGGCTATTAAATTTGGTGGAGCACTTCCACATGTCAAATATAAAAAAAAATTCACCAGAAGAATAAATATACACAAACATGAATCATGCATGTCTAAAAATCTATTTATCCCAAAAGCTATAAAGATTCTCTGTCTGTGAAATAGATTTTAGTAGATCAATTGTTTCATTTTTCTCCAATATTACCAGAAGAAACATGGTATTTTCGCAAAGGTCTCAGTGCACATTATACAGTAGTATTTTTTTTCTCATGTTTTCTATATAGTGCAAAATGATTCCTTAAAATCTATACCATATCACCCACTCTGTCTCTTGGCTATGTGGTACTCCAATACTTTTTCCCACCAGAAATCAACTAACGGGTTTACAAAGTCTACCATCTGTATATATTGTAGAATTCCTCTAACCTAGAGGAAAAGCAGGAAATGCTCCTCTGATTGAAAAGAGATTCTGAGTATAATAATCAGATAGGTAAGTGTTACAAGGCAATGTGGTACTTAAGGATCTAGGCAAAGAAAAGGCAATGCAATAAAAATGCAAAAATATGATTGAAGAAGCCCTGGCATTTATACAAATCAAAATAATAACCTAATGCAACTACCTGATAAGTCTTTTCTCTCACTTGGAACCCTTGACTTAAACCAAACCAAACCAAACCAAACCAAACCAAATCAAACCAAACCCCTTTCAATTAATCAGAATTGAGCCTTCTCCTTTTCTTTTATCAACCACCACAATGTTGTCGTCCCTGTCTTACTGTTCCCATCCATTTGTAATCATCCCATGTGTTTATGGCTACGTTTTGCCTATTTATATCTTTAATTGTGCCCA
>JANHFP010002516.1:121616-133603 GCA_032468135.1 Calamaria suluensis | reverse complement strand
TTTTTATGATTTTTAGAGCCATTAATTGTTTAATATGTATTTTAAATTTTTGTGATTTATGTATATTTTATGAATTACGGCTGTACACCGCCCCGAGTCCGCAGGGAGAGGGGCGGTATAGAAATTGAATAAAATAAATAAGCAAATAAATAAGCTAAGCTCTACACTGGGATTCCACCCACCATCTCAAGTGCTCATTCAGAGAATGAAATCCTGGTTCAGCATTTGAGTTTGAACTTTTCTTTTCCTTTCCCTTTTTCTTTTATTTATTCCCTACATATTCCTTTTTGTCCTTTATTATGTTTTGCTTACATCCATTTGTTTTACTAACATCATACCTCTACCTATGAGGAAGTAAAACTGAGATGCTTGTTTGCACTTAGGAAAAACAACTGTAGCCAAGCAGACATTCTTCCCAGCCCACTTCCCCAAGGCTCAGCACAGTTCATGCATTCCCTCAAAGGGCTGGAAAAGCTTACAGCCCCAGAGAGATGGCTTACATCCCAACCTGAGAGATGAATTCACTCACTCACTCACTTACAAGCATCCACGTCAGAAAAAGAGCAACCACGTTGAGACAGCAACTCATCTCAGCTAGTGCAAGAACCTTTAAAAGGAGCCAGACACTGAGACTTTAGTTTTGCCTGATTGTTAAAGGTACTGAACATAAAGGTCTAATTATGAAAGATGTATTTATGTGGAAGCATCGATTTGTAGTGTCTAGAAGGCAGGTATTAACAAAGCAAACAGGTTGCTGATGGGGATTGTGTGTTGTGCATTAAGGAATTGCATATAGATATATATGCTACATTGTGGTGTGTCCAGTCCTTGAAAAACAAAGAAGCATCATATTCCCTCATCTCAGTCTCTTTCTTTCCAAAAGTGTTCTTCATATCCAGGGAAACTTCTTTTTCCTAGCAATTTATTCTGGCTCCTTTTTCCCCAGTCACTGGCTACTCATACTTTGTCCTTCCAGCTTCCTGGTGTCTACTTCCTTTCCATTCCACATAAGTATTCCTGTTGCCAATTTCGCCTTCCCACATAGATGCTAGTTATGTCACTCCACCATTGTTATATCCTTTGTATTAGAATTATTGCATACCTCCATCCTATAAATGTTTTTCCAACACACTCTGTAACAAATTAACCTTGCTTAGGCAACTGTGTGGGATGCCACTTTTCAGAAGAACACAGTGCTCTAAAATATTTCTACGTCAGGATTGCATGTAGAGGCTAAATATGACCTTGAAGGAGATATGCAGGATCTGTTGCTAAGATAAAGGAGATGAAGCATTTTTAAAGTCCAGATTGAGAGAACATTCAGAAATGGCTCAGGCAGATGCCTCTCTAGCTCACTGAACTATGAAGAAGAGGCACATCAAAATCAGGCTTTTAAGATTCTTTTATTATAGCCAATCTCAATAAAAGTAGCTTTAGCCTTCCTGATTCCTTCATCTGGTCTATTAGTGGGGCTTTCATTACATAATCGAAATGAACATATCTATGCAAATGGATCAATTTGAAGTAAGTTATGAAGGGTATCTTTAATCCATACATGATCCTAGCATCCTGAAGAAGCATCTCCTTTCCTTTTCAGTTTTCAGAACCATCTCTGGCACTGCTCCAGAAGATTTCCAACTATTTGGAGCAGGGGTCTCCAACCCTGGGAACTTTTAAGACTTGTGGACTTCAACTCCTAGAGTTCATCAGCCAGCAAAGATGGCTGAAGAATTCTGGGAGTTCAATTAATAATTTATTAGATTTATTCCACTAGTCTTAAAGTTCCCAAGGTTGGAGACTCCTGATCTAGAGCAGTTATTGAGGGAATGCAGTAAATTGCTAGAATAAAGAACCAACAAAACTTGAGTTCCTCGTTTTTTACCATTGGAAGCATCCCATGAAAGGAATTTTGCTCATAGGAAGTTTGGATTCATTTAATTTCAGTTCGTGTAAACTAACTGCAGGTATCTTTTGTAATGCATAAGATTACTAAAAGTCTTAACAGACAAACATGTTGAAATGATATAACAACTAAAATTCTGTGATTCAGAATTTAACCTGTGAGGTTAAAAGCAAGCACCTATCAATCACAGCATATCTTAACTTGAAAAAAAACTCTGTAAGAAAGAATCAAGTTTTGGAAACAAGAAAACACTTGGGGAAAAAAGCAATTATTTTCAACATCATACTGTTCAGGAAAGGGAAATTATGCACGAACAGCCTTGAGCAACTTAAGTAAAATCTCCTGCTAGAGCAGCAGACTTCCAAGGTTCTTCCAGCTCTATTCTGATTAAAACTTCATTTTAAACATAAAAAGCCTTAAACTACAAAGTGGATTTCAGCTACTTCCTACTCTAAACCCAAAGTTTTCTTATTGAGTTCACCCATAAATGTCCTAATGAATTTCTTTTCAAGGAAATAATGAAAATGACTTTAGGTTCATAGAAGCAACTGCAATTGGAGTGATCCTTGCATAAAAGGACTCAAATACCTACCTCTTACCAATATTATTTTTGTTCCGAATAGCTTTGGTGACAAAGTGGTCTATCCTTTTTTAATAGTCACAAGAGCTGTCTATTATAGGAAAACAATTGCTATAGTTTTGCCTTGAGAGCTGTTTCACATTTATCTTGATACCAATATGATTTTTAAAAAGAGGAATTAAACTATATATCTCAGTTGAATCTGCTATTTCTTACAGAGGGCTGCTTCTTGAGGTTTAACCTGCGTAACACTGGCAAGACTAACAGTCAGAAAGACTGTGAGAAAAACATTTTTATGCCTTCTTTTTTTAAAGCTTCCTCAAACATTACTGATCTGAGCAAACCATAGTCTGTCAAACACTATATACTTAGACTAATAGTAGCAAAACTGTGTCTCTGACTAATTCTGCAACTTGTCATTTTGACACTAAATGGAGTAACTACCTATTAGTTGTCTCGGAACATATTAAATCTTTTCATCACCATTTAAAATAAGCAATATAAAAGGGCTCCTCCCCTTTTTTCTTCTTCATGCATGCATTAATCTTTCCATATGGATTTCCTGATGAAAAGGAAAGAAAAAGAATCCCAATTCCATTGTTAAAGTATAACTAATGTTAATTACTGCCAGAAAAAAATCCTACTGTGAAACTATAAAATGTCTCTTGAGCTAATTGTCATACTGAATGGCAAAATGGTTTTTGCATAGATGAGAGCCATTGCTTTGCCTTCTGTACATCTAATATCACATGAAATACACAGACTCCAAGGTCATCAAAAAGTATAGCCCTGTATTGCATCTACTGGATTTCCATCTGGATAATGCAAGAAATGTATTCCTTGAGATTCTAGGATGGTGGTGGTTGTTTTTTTTTTTTTGAGAACTTAACAAAAGATGCTATAAGTCCAATAATTTTTTATTTCACTAACAATGTTTAGTAAATGAGTTTACATGTATTTGGAAAAGTATAAATATTGGTGAATGAATTTCACTAGCATAACATGAGTCAGCAATAATAGAAATAGAATAGGAATAGAATAAAATAGAATAGAATAACAGAGTTCGAAGGGACCTTGGAGGTCTTCTAGTCCAACCCCTTCCCCAGGCAGGAAACCCTACACCACTTCAGACAAATCCAACCTCTTCTTAAAAATTTCCAGTGTTGGAGCATTCATAACTCCGGGAGAGCAGTTGTTCCACTGATTAATTGTTCTAAGTCTCAGGAAATTTCTCCTTAGTTCTAGGTTGCTTCTCTCCTACATTAGTTATTGGACACAGGTACTCCATATAGGTGACCAATACAAGGAAAAAAAAGTTTTATGTCACTGCGCCCTTCCCTTTCGATCAGGATTTGTGAGATATTTTTTGGAAAACTAACAGTTTCCATAGCTTGAAATTACCCAGGCAACTCATGATGTTTCCATCGACAAATATTCCCCTTCTACCTCCTGACCTGCTCTTGCTGCAGCCTTCTCAAAGCATCTGCAACTTCTCAGCCCATCAACCCATTCACTCACTTACCTGTTTCCTAAACTGCATGTATTTTTACTAGAATGTGAATTTTAAAAAAAGGTTATTATTTCAATTTTTTAAAGTCAGATTTTTTTGCATTATGCTATTTTGAACAAAACCACAAATAATGAAATAAAATATAAAATAAAAATATGTATTTAAAAATGTAATGGACAACAAATGACAGCTAAAATTACACTGCAGGACTGCAGTAATTTTGAGTGCAAAAAATGAGTGCAGTACAGCACTCATTTTGAGACATGCTTTGTACAAACCAGAAATTGGACATATGGTGAGAAATGGGTTAAAATGTTTCTCCATTAATATCTCTACACATAACTCTAAAACTGTTCACAGAGGACAGTGAGACAAATAAATTGGTGCTGTTTATCCCAAGATGAAAGAAAAAGACAACTGTGGATACTTCTAAAATATGACTTACAAGAATCAGCTAGCGTTGGATGACATCCAAATTGAGTAAAATGAATAAAATGGAATAAATAATAAATAATGTAACTTCTGCCTTCGTGTTCTCAATTAGCATGGGTAAATAAGTTTCTTTTTTGCCTGTGCCTGTCAGTGAGTTTCGTACACCAATTACATCCAATTATTTCATCTGTCTTGTTATGTTTTCTGCCACCGACATGGGTTAGATTTAGTGATTGGATGACAGTTTCCTCTGCAAATGTATGCATTCATGCCATAAATGAGAACTAATATATTGCATTAGTCAACTATGTCCATCCGATTTTAATACTACTGGTGGGCAAAAATGAAACAAGAACCAAGTTAATCTATTAGTTTAGGTTTTTAATTGTATTAAGCCAGTTTTGGATATAAATGCTATTTTTGGGTTTTTTATTGAGTAAAACATAAGAAACATTAATAAATTGCTTTAGTTTGCACAGACAGAAACAAACACCATCCTATTATTGTTATAAAAAAGACAAAATGGCTGGACTGACTATATCTGTCTAAAGTAAGTGCTAATCAGTTGAAATAATGTGCTTTAAGCAATGTTTTTATAATCTTGTTCAAAAAAACAGAAGTCCAGAAACTAGTGCAAGTGACTGAATCACCATTTATCAATGATCACAGAGTTATGTACATTTAAGTTGTACGTAAATTACAACATAAGTTACTTCTGAAGGTAAAATTTTCTTTGTGAAGCTCAATTTCTAGAAACTTTGTTTTTTTATTAAAAAATCATATAGTTTCCTTGACTGCAATATAGAAATTAATTATTTGCCCTTGCCCTCTTCCAAGATTTTTATTTTACTTTCATTTATCCTCCTGCCATAGGAGGATAGTTAAACTTTCATCAATGATCCATCTTCCAGGATATATAAAATTCAGAATATAAAAATTCATTATTCAGCTAGGTAAGCACATAAAGTAAGTTTATGTGCCCTATAAATCCACAGCAAAAAACTCTTATTTGATAACCTCACCAGGAAACAGATTTAACCCACAAAAGAAGTGCAAATTTTATACCAGACAAATAGAAATAATACATAAAGAGGGAAGCTGGATGGTTCCCACTGTTGCCATCTTTCCAGGCACATTCAGTATAATTTCTAAATAGGTATGCATGTTTTATTCAAAAGTTATGCAGAATGAATAAAAAAGTATTTTCCCCTATGCACTGCCAGAATACTCACAAATAATGTCTTCACAGTGTGGAAGATTAGCAGGTGGAAGTGCCAATAGCAAGGTCAGATTTAGCTCCTAGTAATGGTAATTGCCACAGCAGTAACTCAGTTCAGAACTTCAATTCTAAAGTAGCAAATAGCAAAAAAATTGTGGCAAAGAACAGAGAGAGCAAATGAAAATACTGCATTCTGAGACTGATCAAACCAGCTGCTGAAGAAATCCATTGTTATTGAAAAACATACCTAAATGCCTTTTAAGCATGAGTTGTAATCTGAGACAATTGCTTTTTTTATCCATTCTAAGTGAAACTGCATAACATCCATTTCTCACAGAAAGCAGTTGCTGCTATGTGAGTTGCATTTTATAGTTAAGCACTACAACCTTAAAAAATGGGGTTATTTAGAAGAATATTATAAGAAATTGTATCTGGGTTGTTGCATAAATTCTGCACAAAGAATCTGCCCTCTATTCTGAAGAAAATCTACATGCTATTTCTTTGTTTAGAATAGAATAGAATAAGAGTTAGAAGGGACCTGGGAGGTCATCTAGTTTAACCTCCTGCCCTACACCTCTTTAGACAAATGGTTATCCAACCTCTTCTTAAAAACTTCCAGGGTTGGAGCATTCACAACTTCTGGAGGCAAGTTGTTCCACTGATTAATTGTTCTAATTGTCAGGAAATTTCTCTTAAGTACTAAGTTGCTTCTCTCCTTGATTAGTTTCCACCCATTGCTCTTGTCCTGCCATCTGGTGCTTTGGTGAATAGCCTGACTCCCTCTTCTTTGTGCTTTAGTAATGTAATGTTTGTTTTAGTAATGTTTGATTTAGTAATGTTTATTTTTTTCACTTTTAATATTGCACACTATTAAAATATGTGCTAGACAAACCTGGAACGGAACAATAGTTGCAACCAAGGATCTTAAAAATGTGGTGGACCACCTTGAACAAACTGCTATTGATTTTATGAAAACAGAGAAACACATTTGTTTTTGTTTTAGTCTTGGGAAAAAAAATCCCAGTATCCCAGTATTCAAAATTAGCAAAATTAAGGGCAACATACCTTCATTGTACCTATATTCCACTGTTTATTGTATTACAGTAGCAACTCAAGGTCTCATGTTGTTTATGCAAAGATGGTTTTGTATTCAATGTCTTTATGGCAAACAGATCTCCAGAGGAACTTATGATAAAGGCAGCTTTTGTATCCCAGGATCCAATAGTCTCCATCAATAGTGAATCCAGCAAGCTGTGAGTTATAAGCTGCAATTTTACATTTCTTCAAATGTGATACAATTATACAATTCCTGACTGTTTGGGAAAGTGGGTGAAATAATAGGATGACTTTGCTCCATTTAAAACGGCTTGCAATGTAAGACAGTATTCCAATTTCTGGCTATTGCTTCTGAGTTCTTGCTCAATGAGAAAGTGAAAAGGTTGAAGCTAGGATCCGATAATTCTCAGTAACAAATTGTTAACAGATGAATCCTACTTTTCACATCAGAAAAAGAATGACCAAAAGTCCACTTACTCAAAAATTCAGGAAGAAAGGTACTTGAGTATAGACACTAGGAATGGCATATGTATTTTATACATACAAATAAGTTGCTGTAGTTCTATCCCAGGCAAATCGTCTGCATGTGCATGACTTCTCTCCTCCTTGCAGCTTATTAGTTAGTAATGGCTATAATACAAGTAAGCTTAATCCTCAATTTACAGTCCCAAAATTTATGTTGCTAAGAGAGTCAGCAGTTAAGAGAGTTTTGCCCAGTGATGAAATCCAATTTTTTTACTACCAGTTCTGTGGGCATGGCTTGGTGGGTTTGGTGTGGCTTGGTGGGTTTGGTGTGGCTTGGTGGGTGTGGCTTGATAGGCATGGCATGGGAAGGATATTGCAAAATTTCCGTACCCATTCTATCTCAGGGGAATCTCCATTCCCACCCCACTCTGGGACCAGCTAGAGATGGTATTTGCGTGGTTCTACAAGCTACTCAAAATTTCTGCTACTGGTTCTCTAGAACCTGTCAGAACCTGCTGGATTTCACCCCTGGTTTTGCCCCATTTTATGACCTTTCTTGCCACCAATCAATTGTTAAGTGTTTCACTGTAGTTGCTAAGTTAGTAACTTGGTTGTTAAATGAATCTGGCTTCCCCATTTGCTTTGTTTGTCATAAAACATGATCATGTGATCCAGGGACACTGCAACCATCATAAATGAGTCAGGTGTCAAACATTTGAATTTTGATTACATAACCATGGGGATACTGCAATGGTGTTTGATATGTGAATAAGTGTGATGTGTGAATAAGTATGAACAGTCATAAGTCCTTGTTTTCAGTGCCGTTATAGTTGCAGTCACCAAATGGACTAAATGAACTGTTGTAAGTCAAGGACTATCTATACGTCTGTTGTTATCAAATAAATTCAGGGTTGGTGGAAGTAAACCACTGATGTTCTTAGTATGAACTCAGACATAGAAGAGTTCAACCTCTCCATCCCTTAACTTTCTGATGTCAATTTAAAATAGATATGAAATTTAACCAGTCTGTTCTAACTATTTTCCAATTTATTGGGGCATTATGATGATATGAGCTGGGAATATTTACATATTTGCACATTCAAAATTCACACAAAACTTCTAGTTGATCAATTTACGTCAGTCAGCATTTGTGTTTCCTGATCAATAGCTGAGAACAGAAAATTGACAGCAATCAATGCTTGTTTGTCAACCATAAGCTAAATGCTTAAGTACCTCTCTCTAAGATCTATACTTTAAACACTTGTACTCTCTTAAAACAATAACAAAAATAACAACCACAACCACAAAATAAATTGCTAGGAAGTACTTATAATTTCCTCATGTTCTTATAATTGTCATGGCAGCAAACTTCTCTGCCCTTCCAAACTCCTAATGTTTTTTGTGTGCCAACTCTGCACTTGGGCTCCTTTAGCTAAACATGCCAGCATGCTAACTAGGAGTTGGAAGGAAATACTTTCTAGTGAGAGCATAGACAATCTTTTCAAATTCAAGTCAATGAGACATTATAAGTAGTGTTGATGAGCAAAATTTGATGTGAACCATTCCAGCAGTTTCTAATCAGGTTCGCAACATCAAGTTTTGTTTTGTTTTTAAAAACTGCCTGGTTTGATACTGTCACAAGCAGCGCATCTCAAATTCTTGTCTTACTCTGTTGCCAAGCTGAAACTAGCTATTACTCTTTCTCAAAGATAAACAGAGTTTAAAGGCTCCGTGCTGCAACCAACAACCAAGGGTTGAGTGATTGTGAAAAGTGGTTATTATAAAAATGTCACCATACTATCTTTCTGGTATTTCAGCTAGGGGGGACTTAAAATGAAGGGAAAGAAAGCACTCTCAGCTTTGCTGCATAGCAACTGCTCAAACGCATGGAATGTGTACTGAATGTGAACTGAAAAAGTGGAGGGGAAAAACTAGTTGTCTCTTTTCATTCTCGGGTGAATGGAGACACAGAGAGGTCTATGGTGATTCTCAATCATCCAGGTCATGGTTGTCCCAAAGGTGCTTTTTGAAAGGCACCTGAGCTTTCTTGGTGTTTTTTTTTTCTTTGAAAACATTTTGTTTCTCATCCAAGAAGCTTCTTCAGTTCCAGAAGAAGCTTCTTGGATGAGAAGCAATACATTTTCAAAGGAAAAAAAATCAAGAAAGTCCAGTTACTTTTTGGAAAGCTCCTTCGGGAGACACAGATAATTTTACTATTCTATGAAGAGGGATAGCTGAGCATCCTCTGAACTGTTCTACTGGTCAGATGCTCAGAATGAATTATGTCATGGGATTTTCCTGTCCATAAGCATTCCAAGGCCAATAGAGTATCCTCAAACCTGATTGTGAAGGATTGAAAGGTAGAAATGGCCTGAAAATAGGAATGTAGAAATGCCCTTCATTGGATAGATTAGAAAGAAACAAAAATTTAATTCTCCTTGGGCTTTGTTTTTAGCCTCCCCATTCCTAGACGATATTAGATTGGAGAAATCTAGAATAGATTTATTAGAATAGAATAGAATGTTCCTGAAACTCTTGCCAGATCTATTAGCTTAAAAAGTAAAAGATTCTTTGCCTGTTCTACTAAAATGTCTGTTTCTGAAGAGAAGTTTATTTGATTCAATGGTGCCCAGAGGATTATTGTCAGATAGAGAATGTTCAAGATAGAGTCTTTAGGGCTCCCCATTTCTGTTAGGGAAGCTATCTAGACAATTTCTTCCTGCAATTGAACTACAAAAGCAACAAAATTCTTTACAAACGTGATTTGTGCAGAGATCAAACTTAGATAAATTTCAGCACTGCATTCCTAATCGTTTGAACTGAAATTGGAATTTTGAATGTAAATTGATTAAAAGGTGTCATGCTTTTTGTAATTTCTAATTAAGATATTAGATAAAGCTTGATCCATGCTTGATTAGAAAGTCACCAGTTTCGTAGTTAAAAACCACATACAAAATTGAAAAGTTCTACTTACATTCCAATGAACATGGGATTTAATGGGGTTTTTAGAGGGTATAATTGGAATTTTAATACTGAATAATTTTAAATATTTTTAAAGTTTTAATATGTTTATAGCCATAGCCTTGTAATAATTTAATCATTTTTTAATTATTTATTTGTATATATGATATTTTTACTATAAATGGCTGTACACCGTCCCGAGTCCGTAAGGAGAGGGGCGGTATATAAATTTAATAATAAATAAATAAATAAATAAACATATCTGCATAGTCCGCCTCAGCAGGAAGAAATCAATAATATTAGATTAATACAAGGACAGTCCCCAAACAAACTTTAGATTTCTGGACATGTCATGAGAAACCTGCCACTAGTTATTTTAAAAAAAACTGATGAGAAAGGCTAGAAAAGGAAGCTTCTGGGGGGTGGGAGAGATTGAGTATCAAAGATTTGTTGTCTGATGAACATTCATGGATATAAACCTTAAGATTATCAGAACCACTTTTCAGGATGACTTTTGATCCAAAAACTGTTAGCTAATATTTTTGGAAGAAAATACTTGGCCTTGTGCATTAGTCATTAAGATTCTGGATGATGTCTGAAAAATGACCATAAGGTATTGTAGGTATTAGGAGGCTAACTTAGGCAAAATGCAGCTAAGTGAAAGCTTAAAGGACTTTCCTCCTCTCTGTGCAAAGATCAAAGACCAATTAATATGAGTACTCCTAACCTTCTGGACTACTTCTATTCACAAAACAAAAACTGATGGAAAAACCTCAGGTAAGGTTTAGTAGATTTATGAAACAGATGGTGAGAAATTCTAAGGCAACCTTAAAGGAGTTTCAGAAAGCTAGTTTTGATGGAACAGAGAATCTACCCTTAAGGAGGTAAATTTTACAGTTACCTTAACTTGATTTCCTTAACAGCACCCCATCCCCACCTCCAATATTCATATGGGTACATGAATATTGAAAAGGCAGAGTAGAATGTATCCAGGATTGTTTTTTTTTTCAGGATTACATTTTTCCCCTAGAATAGTAGAAGTTTAAATTTCTTGTAGAGAAAAAAGATTATAAGTGGAATATTTGGAAAAGATAATACTGCATGTACTTGAATAAGAAAGTAAAATTAACTTGGGTAAGGTAAAACTAATAGTAAAAATTACTATGGGATCTATTCATTAAGTTCCTCATTTTGTTGAAATAATGAAATGAATGGTTGAAAAGAAACATAATTCACTAGATGATGAAACATTTTTTTTGAATAAGGAGTAATGACTACAATTAAACCAAAGAGGTGCTTTATGATATAGAGGTTTGTGATATATTGAAGACAAAAATGACATGCAAAAAGAAAAAAAAACTTGTTAAATCCAGGTCATTGTTAAGCAAAAATGAAAATGTTACTGTTGACTTAACAAAGGTGTAGGCAGTTCAATGTAAGCATGTGCATAATTCACCAGTTTCGGAATACAACATTCTGAAGAACTCCAGAACATTCCATCCCTTGTATGGATCACACTGATCTTCCTTTGGACTATGCCCGTGATGGCGAACCTATGGCATGGGTGCCACAGGTGGCACACGGAGCCATATCGGTAGACACGCGAGCATTGCCCTAGTTCAGCTCTGATACACATGCAGGTGTTGGCCAGCTGATTTTCGGGCTTTCCAGGCCTACCAGGTCAGGAAAGAGGATGTTCCCAGCTTCTGGAGGGCCTGGGTGTGTGGGGAAGGCCCATTTTTCACTCTCCCCAGGCTCTACAGCCTTTCTAGGGAGGGAAGGGTGAATTGAATTATGGGTGTAGGGACGTGGATATGCAATCCCCCCCCCCAGGCAACCCCCACATTTGGCACGCAAGGGC
>JANHFP010002516.1:60876-72017 GCA_032468135.1 Calamaria suluensis | reverse complement strand
CGCTTTAAAGATCATAATTATGACCTTAAAGCGAACCCGGTACTCCACTGGCAACCAATGCAGCTCACGCAGGAGCGAGGTCACTCGAGCAAATCGAGGTGACCACATAACTACCCGCGCAGCCGCATTTTGCACTAGTCTTCTAGTTAAGTATCTCTGTATCCTCTCTATTGTAGTGATATGTGAAATACAGTGAGGGTTCCAGACAGATGAACAATATTCCAGTTTGGGTCTGGCAAATATTTTATATGCCCTAGTCTGGAGTATAGCATATACTGGACTATAGCATATTATCAGGGGATGTCTTATTTTGGGGAAAACAGTTATCACTTCACAAATGTACTTTAAAATACATGTGTTCAGAAGTAGATACATTTAAAATGCATACACAAAGCCATTCAGAAATGGATACAAATACATTTAGAAAAGTATGTTTTCATTTTAAAAATTGGAATATTAATACTGAGGTGGACAGGCCTCTATAAGGCATATAGATTGCTGATGGGTTGATCCTTCCATTCCCTGAACGTTCTGCATGAAGCACAGATATTTGATTTTTGTCCTCTCTCAGTGTATATTCTCACAAACCCTCATCATATGTGTAAAAGTAACATCAGTTTAATCTCTTGTAGCAAACTCAGATGCATTTTTAGTTATTAGATAAACATTTCTTAATGCCAGAAGAATTATTGTATTAGCTTATATCTATATCTCTTCCAGCAATAGAGCTCTTAGAACCAGATGACAAGGATACGGAATCTGTCCTACATTATTAAAATATTAGATTTATTAGATAAGAGCTTTAAGCAAGGCATAGTTCTGCATTTTCACAAACATCTGAGGCATCTTCACCAAATGAAAATAAATACTGGGAGACGGAAACTGCCAAACTGATATGTGTATTGAAATTGAAATGTGTAACACTTATGGGACATTGCAAATAAATATTAGGAAGAAAATTACTTTCAATATCTATTTTTGTGTGTCAGCCTCTACTTGCTCAATGTCATTATCAAATTTGAGACAATGTAGATAAAACAATAGTTATTGCATTTTCTCCCTAAAGTAAAGAAACAGAAAAATAATAATTTAATATAAAAATCTGTGTGTTTTGTATACACAAAAAAACACACAGATTTTTATATTAAATTATTATTTTTCTGTTTTTTAGTGATACACAGTAAAGGAAGAGGGAAAGCACCTCAAATGTAAGTTAATATCCTCAACATCAGATTAGCTACTATAAATTTCATATAACATGTCAGCATATTCATTTTTCCTCCTGCATATAGCAAATATTGATCCTTGTTTAACCTTCATTTTATAAAAAGCCCAATTGGCCTAAAAGCAGCAAAAATGAACAATTTGTTCTGCCTAGATTACCGTGATGCGTATCAGTGTCCCCTTAAACATCTTTCAACTCACCTGTTTAGTCCTCAAAGACCCAAATATAGAAAGAAGCATCAAGAAGGTTTTATTTTTAGATGTCACTTTCCATAATTTTTAAGCTCTGGAATATCCTTTGGGACACTGTATAACTATAAATAGAGGCAGCATTATAAATATAGATGTTTTCTAATTTTGTAACATGGCACCACAATACTTTTAATAGTTTCAGTTAAAATGCTATCTTCAGACCGGCTATCCTTTGTTATTTGCCTGTGCATAGTGCAGAGAGAACCCTCTCTAGGGGAATACCTCTCAAACGTGTGAAAAATGTTCCATGTGATCTGTTCCATGTTTAAACCAGTCGTTCAGACTTGTGTGTCAGAGGCTGTGCTAGAGCCTAATGGCATACCATCTGCTTTAGGACTGGTCCTTTGGAACACAGTTGAATAAGCAGCACGTGTAGTACTAAATATATTTAAACTGAAAGAAAGTAAAAATACGCTATTGAAAGAAACTGTACTGACACAGTGTTTATGAATCCTTGAAATAATAACTGTTCAGGCAGTTTCAAGGATATATTAATATATGTAAAAGTGGCCATTTATCACCCCTTAACATTTATTTTTTTATCTTAGTATGATAAAGCACTGGGTTTTTCCGTTCTTGCAATACAGACTTCTATGTAGAGTGACAATTCAATCCAACATTAGACATTGTGGACTTGTACAACCCCAGGGCAAGTTTTGATGTTTCCACATCACCCAGAAAAACATGATCAGATTTTTTTAAAGTGATACCTTTCTAAAGTTAACCCGAACTTCTGTTCAGATTTAAATCCACAGTTTCAGAACTCTTATCCTAAAATACTGAATAAATACTCAGTGATGCACAGAAGGTTCATTCTCTAAATCAGGGGAGTCAAAGTGGCGGCCCACGGCCTAAATGTGTCACCCACAGACCACACCCACCCCACCTCCGTGAGAGAGGAAACATTGTGAAATGTCACAGGATGGCAATGTGACATGGCAAGTATGACATGCATGCTCTAAGCAGTAGTAGTAATATAATACTGAACGTTCACTTTTGAATTATTAGCACTGAGTTTTAGTAAATGTTGAATACTTTCTATAGCTTTTCTATACTTACTTTGTTTTTTTTTTAAGTGTTTAAATATTGAAGAATTTGAATGCATTATTTTTCTGAGAATGGCAAAAAATATTACAGAGATCATTTACGTTTAGGGATAGCCTAACTTTAAATACAATTTGTCAGTGTTATACCTTTCAGGAAATCCAGGTATCCAATTTCCACCACTTCTTTAAAAGGCATACTTTCCACAAGAATTGTAATTTTTCCAATGGTACTGGTTTGGGGAGAATTTTTTATGTTAACAGAGAACTATTTGAAAAATTGTCCTGATACTTTAAAAATGGTACAGGAGAAAAGAATTTATAGTTTATAGAAGGGAAGAGGAGAAAGGAAACAGCTCAGCAAATTAGTCTTTTGGCAGCATTCTGTGAAAGCTTCTGCTGGGAATTTCTGCGGCTTCTTCTAACCTTGATGTGTGTAGGAAATCACTCAGAAGAGAATCCATATAATTGTCCCAACCTTTTAAAATGTATTTATAGGTTTTCTGTCAAGTGAATTTTGCAGCATTCTGAGAAGCAAATAAAACACGCTCTGTGGAGAAGAGACCACAAAAGCCAGTTATTTATCTGAATTGGCCTTTTGCAAATACAGTAGAATGTTTTTCCTCTCACTTTAATACTATGGTTTGGCAAAAGTGCTGTCCCCAGTGGATAATTATTGGAATGTGTTTCATAGATAAATAGCACTTATTTGCATTAGGAAATTCATGTTGCCAACATCATATTTTTGAAAGTATGAGGTAGTTGTGATGCTGTAAGCATGTCTCAATCGTATCAGTCTTGAACAAAAGGGGTGAAATGACACTTTTAAAAAATTGTTCCCATACTGAACTAGGTAACAAATTTCAGAGGATGTTTTTTTAATAACACATATATTGTTCTAATAACATGGGTTTTTTTTACCCAAGATGAATAGTATTATATTCTCATATGTTGCAAAACAAAAGCCCTACAGCTATTTCATTTTTTTTCCTGAGGAATTTAACAAAGAAAACAATCTTGCCCAATTTATCCTCTTGTGTGGTTGGTGGCACCATTTCACTTTTTTATATGTAATAAACACAGAGTACATTACAAATTGTTTCTGGTATGGAATTCACAATTTTTCCAGTACATTTTATTTCTGTTGTGAAAAGATTGAACATTTAATTGTTCAATTCATTTTACCTGTGTTTCCCCAAAAATAAGACCCTGTCTTATATTTTTTTCAACCCTGAAATGAGCACTTGGTCTTATTGCCATGCACTCAAAAGCCCAATTGGGCTTATTATCGGGGAATATCTTATTTTGGGGAAAATAGGGTATTGAATTACAGTCTTCCTAGAGCTTTTACATCACTGGTAATTCAGGCAAAATATGGATTTTCTACATATTCTGGCTTCTATACCTGAAAATAAAAATCTCTCTTTCTGAATATGTATATAATCAAGGATGTAAGTAAACTCTTAAGAATTTAGTCTTTAATATAGTAAGAGCTAGTGTGCTAATGACTAAAGAGATTGAACTGTAGATGGGAAAATCTGAGTTCTAATCTTTATTTGGTGTTTGGTATGGAAGGGAACACATGCTGAATTATTCTTTAATCCACATTGTTAATACTAGCTGGCAATAGTTTTCCAAAATTGCTAGTAATTAGCTAGTAAACTTGGGAGACTGGATACTGAATTAGGCCCTTCTGAGCCATGGTGGCGCAGTGGTTAGAATGCAGTATTGCAGGCTACTTCTGCTGACTGCCGACTGCAGTTTGGCAGTTCCGTTTTCACAAGCCAAGGTTGACTCAGCCTTCCATCATTCTGAGGTGGGTAAAATGAGGATCCAGATTGTTGGGGAAAATATGCTGTAAACTGCATAGAGAAGGCTGTAAAGCAGTATATAAATCTAAGTGCTACTGCTTTTCTGTCCGTAGAGAAAATGATCCAGCATTGTTTCACAACCAAGTGGTTGCTTTAACTCCGTGCTCCCTAAATTAGCCATCTTCAGGGATTGTGGGAATAGAGTTGAACTAAACTGTCAGCCCAACCAAGAGGTAGACCAAATCAGGAAACTGACTCCACAGGAGACCAGAAGTATGATTTATTGAGATTGGCTCTAGGAATAGAATCATGCAAATCTATTTGTTTACCTTGCTTCCCTTTCTTCCTTGATGAAGAAAAAAGGCTTAGGAATGTCTTTATTCTTTTTGTTTCTATAGTATCAGTAGATTCTAAACATTCCATACAAGTCCACCACCATGGTTATTTCACGGGGAAAACACAGCTTTATTCATGAGTACTGAATTATCAGTCAGTTCTAGAGGAAATCAACCCTGACTGCTCTTTAGAAGGCCAGATCCTGAAGATGAAACTGAAATACTTTGGCCACCTAACGAGAAGGACTCACTGGAGAAGAGCCTAATGCTAGGAAAGATTGAGGGCAAAAGAAGGGGACAACAGAGAACAAGGTGGCTGGATAAGAGTAATTGAAACAGTAGGTGTGAGCTTAAATGGTCTCTTGGGGATGGTAGAGAACAGGAAGGCCTGGAGGAACATTTTCCATGGGGTCGCAATGGGTTGGACATGACTTCGTAACTAAAACCACCTTATATTTAAAAACTTACTACACTTCAGCATCCAACAGAAAAACAAAGCAACATTTTTCTATTATAAAAGATATTAAAAGGTAGAATTTAAATGTAACTTTACAAAGTCAGTACTTCCAACTCAGTGACTTTTAAATACCAAGAGAGAGATGACCCTCAGTGCCCAGAAATATTTTTGCCATGGAACATTCTTAATGAAGGCAGACTGACAGACAACTTCCCTTAGAATCTTGCATTTTTTAAACTTCCTAACTGGGGTACCTAATCCATTTAAGCATTGGCTTCCCAACACTAGCAGCAACTAAAGAGGGAAATCTGGGGAGAATTTGGCAGGGGCATACCTACATAAAATAACTAAAGACGTATGTTGTCATTCTCTGTTCTCGGTAGTATTTCAAATGGTTAACACAATATAAATTGGCCAGGGAGGTCTCCATTTAAACTATAGTGGTCTTGTTTGTAGCTCATCCAACCAGATGGAATCCAGAGAAACCTTCGATAAGAGTGAAGGGGGCAGTGACATTTGAGTACTAGGCTACTGATATTGATAGGTCAATATCATTAGCTACCAGGTGATGTTAAAGTTGCTTCAAATTATTGCATGTTTCTGATGGTATTGTTTTATTTAATAGGCAATACATTCATTCCACTCACTTCAAAGTTTTCTACTCTGTTTATGCATATTTAAGTATAAGTACACTTTTACGCACTTTTATTGCATGAATAAAAAAGCACTCCATCTAAGTAGCTGCCTTTAATTTAAGCTAGTGTTTGGCAAGACTATCCATAACTTATTGTTCCGGGAATAAGATTTTAAAAATCAGCACAAAAAGCAGACATGCCTCCATAAAAATTCAGGGTTCTTGGTTCTTTCTGAACTTGGCTGTTTTCTTGCAGGTGTTTTATTAGCAAACTAGGTAACATCATCAGTGCTAGCAGGAAGTGAGGTTTGCTTTCATTTTATATACTAGTAATTTGCCCTGTCAGTATTGGTGGGAGTGGTTTCAGTGGTTTCTTGGACTGTTATTTAGTGTTAACTTGTTTAGCTAACAATAAACAGCAGTCCAAGTAATCGCAAAGACCACTCCCACCAATATTGACAGAGCAAACCACTAGTACATAAAATGAAAGCAAAACCCACTTCCTGCTAACACTGATGATGTTACCTAGTTTACTAATGAAATACCTGCAAGAAAACAATCAAGCTCAGAGAGCACCAAGGACACTACAATTGAACCCCAAGTTAAAAAATATTGTCTCTTGTCAGTACAACATAAAAATACTTGGTAAGGTACTCATACTGTCTTAATGATTCTTCCTGTTTACAGTAGTCCTCCAGTTACGAATGTAATGGGGTCTGCCAATTACATTCGTAGCCCAAGGATTCATAGGAGTGAATCATGTAACTTAATCATGATCACTCCCTGCTTTTGCCCACACATTTATTAATCAAATGTGCGGGTTGTTAATTACACATGAGGTATGTCAGGGTAGGGAAGGCCATGTGGGGGGTAGTGATGAAACAAGCTGCAGACTACCCAAGGTCTCTGTCAACCCACAGATTCTCATGCAATTGCCCCCCCCTCCCAATTCTACCATGCTGGGTTTCCATACGCAGGCCTGTGGGGACTCACTTACCTTTCAAGGATCAAGCGAGCTGTCTCGTCTCCAGCCTCTCTGTTTCTTTGCCTGCTCCCAGTGAGGGACCAGAGGGAGAGCAGGACGAGCACGCCCTGCTTGGCTTCTCTGACTTGCTGAGATTGCCTGCCACTTCTGGAGTGAAAGCTTTTTGGGGCCATAATCTCATGCAATTTCAGGCACCCATCTGCTTTTGCAGAGAATGGGTGCCTGAAGTCCTGCGAGATCAAGGCACCCAGAAGTTTAGTTTGTGTTTGCATGCCAGGGGAAGCCAAATTTGCTGCCCCAAAGCCTTTCATTCGGTGTGCAAATGCTCTTCCATGCCGAGCCTGGAAACCTTTGGAGGAGACTCATCAAGGCTGCCCACCACTCCAGAAGTGGCAGGCAGCCTCAGTGAGTGAGAGAAGCCGAGTAGAGTGCACTCATCCAGTTCTCTCTCTGCTCTCACTGCTCACAGGCAAAGAAACAGAGAGGCTGGATAGGAGACAGCTCACTAGATCCTTCAAAGACAAGTGAGTCTGCACAGGTCTCTCTGGGGAAACCCGGCGTGGTAGAATGGGGGACGGACCGACAGGCAGGGGAGATCTGGCAGGGGGAGGCAATAGGTAGGGCAAATGTTGCAGTGCCTCTGCAGTTGTTCATAAGGGTGAATGACTGCCATGGTGCTGCAATTTTCATAACCTTGAATCATAGATACTTGGGGTGGATGGGTGTTATGTCACAATTTCAAAAGGGAATTAAGTGAACTGTCACAACTTGGGGATTACTTGTATTTACAAAAATGTCATATTGCAAGGAAATTTAATCTTCTACTTATACTCTATTCCCTAGGATTCCTTCATTATTAAATGACAAATCTAAGATTTTGAGCTTCAAGATCTGATTTTAAAAAAAAGCCAATGAGGCTTCATGCAGACCAACAAAAATGGGGCTTAAAATAATGTGTGGAGTAATTTACAAAGAGGAATTCAGGAACCCACTAAGGCTGCCTTACTCCAATTGAATGCTGCAACTGATACACAATGCTAAAAATATAGTCCTCAAAGGGAGATTAGATATACATTTTAAAACATAGAAGCTGCAACCCGAACAGTACCTATGCACAAGTTACTCAATTCCAAATAA
The DNA here is from genome assembly GCA_032468135.1 of Calamaria suluensis. Taxonomy (NCBI): domain Eukaryota; kingdom Metazoa; phylum Chordata; class Lepidosauria; order Squamata; family Calamariidae; genus Calamaria; species Calamaria suluensis. The sequence continues at coordinate 64,139 of JANHFP010002516.1, read as the reverse complement.
TTCTGGGTCTTCCCTGGAAGGAACACACTTCAATGCCTTTCTCAGTGCAATAATGCACTGAAGATATAATCAGACAACTTTTACACACAGAAGATGCCCCCGTTGTCTCTGATGAAATTGAAACCTTAGAACATATTTTCCTAAGGTATAGATTTTACAAGGAATTGATCTCAACCTAAAGATACAAAGCACATGAACAAGCAGCTCACACCATTAATATGGCACAATTGCCAATTGTTTTAAGAAATTGTATTATATGGGTATTATCTTAAAGTTGTGGGAACATGAATACACACATACACACACACAAAAGAGGACTGATTGAAGAGAATGTTTTAAAGAGAAAATCAACTATCTAAAAGGGCAAAGCTCAATATTCATTACATTATGGGGAAAATCATATGAGCCTTGCAATCCGAACCACAATCCCAAAATCTTTTTAAAGTAAAATCATTTTCATACCTTCATATTAGATGCTTCAGTTTCCAGTTTTGTAAGATGATTTGAATTATCTTCCAGTTCTTGTCGAAGATTTGAGTTCTCCATTTTTAACACCTCTACTTGTTTTAACAACTGATCATATGACACTGCAGCCATTCTGGGCTACCCCAGGACCTGAAGCAAATAGAGAATAAACATTCGGTTTCATTTGGTTCAAGAAATATATCATGCATTTTTTTAAAATGACATTACTGCCCATCTAAATAATCTATCATTGCATTTTTATATACTGTAAAAATGTCTTGGAACTTCAAATTCTCTATTTGAGTACAAAGTACAGAACATATCTTCTTACTTTCAACCCAGAGTTGGCTGAAAGATGGACAGCTATGTACAGTAAATGTTTTAAATAAATAGACAAACAAACTCTTGAATGCCTACTGTCTCTAAAGTCTATGTGAATTCCATGAAAAATGCATATGCTTCTAGGTAGCTACAGAAAGGATAGTAGGCAGTAGTTTCACCATATAGCAAGTACTTACATACATGGATGTTATGTGACTAACATTCCATTTGAGAATGTTACTTGAAAACAATAGACAAACATATTTTCATACTTTTTTCTAAAAAGATGAAATAAAATAGAAATAGAAAGCAGAGAATGCAACCTAATTATTAAAGTATTAAAATGTGGGTGAAACCCTAGTTCTAAAACAGTAGGTAATCAACCATCAATGAGCAATAGGGTACTTTGGATAAGAGTACAAGTAAGCATTTTCCTGTGTCAGTTGCTCCATGACGATTAGAAAGTATGCATGCATATATACTCTACAAATATTCCATTCATACCAGGGCCATGAGCTGACTGGAGAAAAGTTTAATTCAGATGTGAACTATGAACAGTAAGCAAAAAAAAATCAAATGAATTTTCATGCTTATTAGTTTGCTCCCATTCATTCATTTTCCTGGCCTAAATAAGGTATATATGTATAAGTGTGCAAATGTGTTCCTGTGTATAAACAAATTACCTTGAAAGAAACATCAAGTTATGAGAGAACGTAAGTAATAAATACATGCAATTTAATTTAAGTTGATACAATTAACACCAATTTATTTATGTTTATATTTTTAATAACCTGCATATTCTGGCATCTTGTTATTCCTTTTGATTGCTGATTGGATAGAACAATGATGGCAAACCTGTGGCACACAGAGCCATATTGGTCGGCACATCTGCACATCTAAAAAATGGCCCCTTTGACAACTTCCAGTTCCACTTCTGGTTCGGAAACAGTCTAGTTTTGGTCTCTGCAGGGATGAAAAGGCCCGTTTTTCGCCTTCTCTGACTCCTAGAGAGGCCTTGGAGGCTGAAAAATGGGCCTATCTGGCCAACCCTAACACCAAAAATATGTGTGTGTGTACATGGGCGGGTGTGTGTGCACATGCAGGGGGGGTAAATAGCATTATGGGTGTTGGCACACAGGCGACCCCCCCTGTGCTCCCCACCCCGCTTTTGGCACGCGATGGGAAAATGGGTGTTGTCTTACCTGAATACCCCTTTTCTTGGCAGGATGAGACGTCAATCATGATATGGGTTCTGCTCCGCTGAACCAATCAGGACCGGGCATGCACAAGAAAGTTCCTCCCCTTTCTTGTCGCTCCCGCTTTGGAGCGAGGTCGAATAAGTGCATACCGATGTGCTGAGCTGAAAAATGTTTGGGTAAACAACCCTCCAAAAAACCCCCATTGGGGAAGACAGAAAGAAGGCCAGGGGGCTGAAGGGCGGGCATCACTGACGTCTCGTCCTACCAAGAAAAGGGGTGTTCAGGTAAGACAACACCCATTTTCCATAGCAGACTGAAACGTCAATCATCATACGGGACATACCAAAGCAGGACAAACTACCGGGAGGGAAGCCGCCCAGTAGAAGGAAGAACCTGCTGGAGGACATGCCTGCCAAAGGAGGCTTCAGCAGAGGCAAAGCGATCCACCTTATAGTGTTTAATGAAGGTGGAAGGGGCAGACCAAGAGGCTGCCCCACAGATGTCCTCCAAAGAGACCTGAGTGGCCCAAGCCGCAGAAGATGCGGCACTACAAGTTGAATAGGCTGTAACACCTGCTGGAACAGGCAGGCAGGAAGTCTGATAGGCAGAAGAAATACATACTCTAATCCAGCGATCGATAGTAGGAGAAGAGGTCTTGAGACCCATAGAAGAAGGCTGAAATTTGACAAAGAGAGCCTCTGTATTGCGAAAGTGAGATGTAGGCTTAATATAGATGCGAAGAGCCCTTTGAACATCTAGAGAATGCCAGAGACGTTCCTGAGGATGGGAAGGATGAGGGCAGAAGTCTGGAGGACTTCTGGAAGAGAGAAGAGAGAAGACCTTCGGCATGAAGGTAGGGCCCAGACAAAGAATGACCCTGTTGGACTGGAAGAGACACAGGTCAGGACGAATGGAAAAAGCAGAAATGTCAGAAATACATCTGGCGGAGGTGATAAGACACCAGGAAAGCCACCTTGTAGGAAAGGTGACTCAAAGAAGTCAAATGGAGAGGCTCAAAGGGGGGACCTGTCAAGGCCTGGAAAATGAGAGGAAGGTCCCATGATGGGTACCGGTGAATGACAGGAGGTGAAAGAAGAGAAGCACCTCTAAGGAACTGTCTGACACATTTTCTCTGAGACAGGGGACATCCCGAAGGTCCCGAGAGGATAGAGGAAAGAGCTGCTACCTGGCGCTTGAGAGTATTAGGAGCCAGGCCCAAGTCTAAACCGTTCTGAAGAAATTCCAGCACCGCTGAGAGAGAGGCGCTGGTGGGGAGGA
>JANHFP010002514.1:44407-58388 GCA_032468135.1 Calamaria suluensis | reverse complement strand
ATTTTCCCTCCCTTTGATGTTGACCCAAATGCATTCAAGATAATTTTCATCTTTGTTGTGCTCTATTTCTGTAGAGAGTAGGGGAAAATGTTGAATTTCACCCCTAGTCCAGATAGGGAGAGCTCAGGGACTATCTCTTGCACCATAGTATTCTGTTGATCATGTTTTCCTACTTCAACTTTAGCTTGTTTATGAACCTCTTATGACATCAAATTGGAGGAGTTTAACAGTGGTGGTGTTAGTGGTAATTTGAGAAATAATAATGTTTAACTTCTTGAAAGGGAATGAAAGGAAAATTGTACATCTTTCATGGTTTGCATAAAGATTGCATTACTGCAACTATGGTGCACTTGATAACCTAATGAGCAGAGAAACCTGACATGAACTCACAAACTTGGGTAGACCTTTCCCGTGTATTCTATCAAAGGTGGCCCAGAGCAGGACATGGAAAAGATTATTTCTGCAATATACACCTCCAATTAATTTCCCCTACTTCTCTATCACCCATTGCACTGAAAGTTGCCTAGAATAACAGCTGCCATCCCTACAATGTAATGAAGACACTATTGTATCTGGTTTCTTCCCATTTACTAAGCTGATCTAAATACCCACTCTACAGACATAGCCATCAATTATGGATGAGACCGATAGAATGGCTGTTTACACGCTTACATCTATTTTAGTCTCAATGAAATCACAAGAAAAAAGGGGTCTTGTTCAATTATATGGTAGACAGAGGATGGAAAGCGTTTTATTTTGAAGTGGTGCAAGAGTTTGCTGTGGTTATATGTCATGGCTACCTGTCAGTTTTTCTCATTCAGACTGATCATCAAGATTACAATATTGATAAGATGTAGAGCAAATTCTGCAAATTTTATAATTGTTCATAGTTGTTTTATGAATTCTTAACACCAAGGCTACATTAAATGTAGTGATGATTACTTCTAAGCCAAAGTTCATAGGGTTTCATGGCACATTTCTATACTTCTGAATAAATTGACACAGATATTGGCCAATTTATTCTGTTCCCCAGTTACGTTTAGGAATAACTGCAAATGCCAAATACATTCAACCAGGGATGAAATCCAGGAGGTTCTGGAGAACTGATAGCAGAAATTTTGAGCAGTTCGGAGAAACGGCAAACATTACCTCTGGCTGGCCCCAGAGTAGGGTGGGAATGGAGATTTTGCAATATCCTTCCCCTGCCATGCCCACCAAGCCACACCACACCCATCAAGCCACATCATGCCTACCAAGCTACGCCCACATAACTGGTGGAAAAAAAATGGATTTCATCACTGCATTCAACCCAAAATAGCTAGTTTGATCTATGTACAAATAAGTACATGCTATCAATGACTTGACCCAATATCTGTAGATTAGTTGGATGTAGATGGAGAAGGACAGACTTCAGTTCAATTCTGATAAGACTTCCCACTCTCTGCTCAGTCTGGATATTTATCCAAGACTAAAGAGTGCTTCCCTGTTTGAGATTGGGGCACAGTTTGGGGAGTCATCTTGAAGTCATAGCTCCTGTTCACAGAGCAGGTAGCAGCTGCAGCCAGGATAGTCTTGGTACAGATTTATCTGGTACACCACTTGTGATCTTTTCTAGATGAGGGTATGGTTATGGTCATTTATATAGTCACCATAGATGGATTAATTCCAATGTATTCTACATTGCACTGCCCTTGAAGATCACTCAGAAGTAACAGCTGGTACAAAATGCAGCAGTGTTTGGGCATGCTGTGATATGTCCTTGTGTCATCACTACTAAGTGAGTTGCAATGGTTGACATTTGGCTTCTCGGTGACCATTTATACTTATAAAGTCATTCCTGGTACTGAGCCTAATAATGAGATAACACATATCTTCTAACTGCATATAGTTTGTGCATGTCTAGTAAGTACAAACAAAGTAGTTTGCTCTAGGTCCCTTCAAATACTGTAAACAGTGTCCTCTACTCAGCTTGGTCTTGAAGGAAATGTAATAAAATACAGGTAAGGGCACTAGAAGCAGATGGTTAGAATACATATAAGTGAACCAAAAGCTTGGGTTAGTATGTAACTGGGGTGATCTCACCCGAACATAATTTTCCGGACATCCTATGGATGACCACAACAATCATCTGATAGGCCCAAATTATTTCTGGATCAGAACTAATGGATTTAATCAGTTCCAACTTTATCACTGATTTCTTATGGAACATTAAGTATGTCTTCTGTAGGGTTGTAATTATATATATATAGTGTTTCCCACAATTTTTTTCTTTGGAGTAAGCATGGAAGCATTAGAATGGAGGGTACTGTCCTCTGAGTTGAATACTGTATTTCTACTTTGAGCAGGTTTATGCTCTGGAAACTGATCCTGTAACTAGAAGCCATATTTTTGTAATCAGCCTAGGACAAGAGGACTTACAACCCTGGATCCTCTTCCAAGGCAACATTCATTTGCTAATTATCTCTGCCAGACAAAGATGAGTAGGTTGATTAACACTTTTGACCTGCATGGACCAGACTATCCTTAACCCCCTGAACTCAGTTTTTTCTGAAATAGTGCATGTCACTATCAATGCAGCTGGAGTATACTTCTCATATGACAAGTGGACGAGGAAACCTTCTTATTACTCATTTATAAACATAGCAATTTTCAGGGCACTTCTAATTGTGGCAGCAGTTAATCAAATGGGCACGATTGCAGGGAAAAATCTGTCAGTAGGTTTGGATTGTCAGGCGAATGTAGTTGACTTAAGTATCTTGATGTATCTTTATTTGGTTTCTCTCTTATTACAATCACCTGGTATACACTTCACGGTGCTTAAGAACTCATCAACCCATTAACTGTGGCAAGAAGACATATTCCTATTTTGAAGGGGCATGCCCTCATGATGTCACTTCCATCTAATCACCGGATTGCCTGACATAGCTTTTAGATGTTCCACTGTTGAAGTGATACATTTTCTTCTCATCCTAACACAAGTCATGCTAATCTACAATTTGGTGACAGACGACGAGGATGAGGTGGTTGTGGACAGTGACCTGCTGTCAATCCTTTGAAGGACTCCAGACAAGAAGTACAAACCATGCACTAAGATCACCTTTACTGTAAGATTACAGTAACAGAATCTAGAAAATTTGAAAACATTTGTCCCCTCATTTACTTCTATTTTGTAGAAAATTTCGAAGAGTCCATTCTGGTTTTTTCCCCCCACTCATTTTTCTCTTCTGTGATGAAATTCCTTTTGCATGATAGTTATCTGGTCTATGGCTCTTCCTTCTGTCTCCCAAGGTCATTTCTGCATGCCATGACATCTGCCTCATTCCTATTCGCTGCCTCATTCTAATGGGCAGAAGGAATAACACTGAGAATCAGAAGGAGCTGCTATGGTAATTCAAAACAAAAACAAAAACAACCAGTCCAGGATAGAACTATAACCTTAGAACATGTCTCAGACAAGACCCTCCCTAGTTCTCGCGAAGATGGAGATGGGAGGGAAAAAGCACATTCGACGTTTAAGAATCTATTACCATACTCTTATAATAACAGTAGTATTGGCTTGCATGTCTTTATCTCTCTAATCCAGAGGTTCACAAACTTGGCAGCTTTAAGACTTGTGGACTTAAACTCCCAGAATTCTCCAGCCAGCAGTCCACAAGTCTTAAAGCTGCCAAGTTCGGGAAACCTCTGCTCTAATCTGTTCTACATCAAAATAAAAGCATTTTTTGTTTTCAAATTTGAAGATTCAAACCATCAATTTCTTCTTCTTCCTCTTCTATATTTGAAGAGGGAATACTCTTCCTCTTTACCAGCCTGTTTGGAAAGGATCAGAAAGTCTGTTAGTTATCATCATAATTTCTTGTAATTAGAGTCATAGGGCTGGAAAGGACCTTGGAAGACTTCCAAGGCTATGGATTGTCTGTCCCTAGCAGGAGACCTTATTCAATCCCAGACAAATGTCTGTTCAATTTTTTCTTGAAAACCTAAAAAAAAAAAATAAAGCATCCCAACTCTGGAAGGCAAGCTGTTCCATTTATTAATTGCTTTTACTGTCAGGAAATGTCTTCTTAGTTCCAATGTGGATCTCGTTGGAGTGGTGCTCTCACTTCTCATGATCTTGATGCTATTCTTTTGTTGATATTTTTCCGTGTGAGCTGCAGCTCACTGCTGGCTCATACTTAAGTGGTAGTCCACTAGGATATCTAGATCCCTCTCACACTTACTACTGCTGCGTAGTTTCATTATGCCAGGAGAAAGTTTCCCAGCTTTATTTTCCCTCTTCATGTATTATATAAACCATTCTCCTAGCATTGACTTACGAAGAAACCCCCAACACTATTATAATTTTGAGAAAAACATTATAGCTAGTAGAACATTGAAATTGTGATTGCCTGTTATAAAAGCAGTCAGGGAAAAACTACAACAGAGTTTTGATGGAAAACAAAGGCAGGGGGCCACTTTAAAAATGCAGCATTTTTGCAGCAATCAAGACATTCATGAGATACAAAACCTATGCAGGTAGAACTGTTTCCTGACCAAGTGATCTATATGTCTCCTTTTCTTACAATCCTTTCTGTTTTAATCAGACACAAACTACTGGCTTTACAAAACTAACTTTCACAATAACTTAAATTGAGGGTTGTGTTACAGCTCTTTTGTCTATAGTAAATTTGGGGCCGTGGCCACCATGCTATTCTTACAAATGATGAGTCTGTGGGCCACCTTTTTTTCTCCTGTCCTTCTATTTCCAGACGAGAAGGCAATTATGTAGTCTGGGAGAAGCAGAGGATATCATGTGCTTTAAAAAGCTGCTGAATGACTTCCATCCTAGGATAATGAAGGAACTTGCCGATGGGATTCAGCTGACCCCTTACATAATGTAAATATACTGTAAAGTGTCAAATAACAGGAAAAGAGTAAATAACTCTTATTTTCAAAAGGTGAGGAAAGGGGGATCTAGGGAGTTGCCATTCAGTCAGTTTAACACTGGAATCTGAAGATATTCTGGGTCAATAAATAAGATGGTTTGTAAGCAATGCAGAGGTAGGCAAAAGATCTGTCAAGAATATGTCTTGTCAAAAAAAAATAATATTTTTTTGTACAGTGCATCTTGTCTAATACCAGTAGATTATAGGAATGCTGTAAACATAATATACCATTTCAGAAAAACATTTAAAAAAATATTCTATGATTTTGTAATTAGCAAAGCAGTTAAATGTGAATTGAATGGCATTACTGGTAAGTGACACATAGATAGTCTGAAAAAAACATATGAATGGTTCCTCATCAAATTCTAGAGAAATAGTGATGGTGCCACGTGATTCAATTCTGGTTCCTCTACTTTTCAGCATTTTTTATTAATGTCTTGTGTTGACTAAAGAAAGAAAATGCTTATATATTTGCAAAGAATAAAAATTCAAAATAGTCTAGAAGGATTAGAGAAGTGGGGTTAAAATAACAGAAATCAAATATACCATGCATAAGATAGGAATAACTTGGCTTGATCATTTTAATTGTGAAAAGGATTTTTGAATACTGGATTAGTAGCATTTCCATTTGTCTGTCAAAAGGGCAAATTCAGTATACGTAAATATAGTCCAAAACTCCAAATCCTATGAAACCTGGTGTCAGGTTATGCTGTATTGATCAGGATTTAAATCCATTTTTTTGTTTCATACTTACAGGACTCAAGACAAACTGGAACATGTTCAGAGAATGTAGTAAGAATGATCAGAGTATACAGTAGAAACTAAAAGCTATGACTGGCAATTACATAAACTGGAAATCTTTAATCTTAAGAAAATTCAGTGGTATACGATAGCATTCTTCAAATAATTGAAAGAAGGTCACTTTAAAGGCCAAATTCTTTATTAACTTAGTAGGTAGAGTATGAAACAACATATTTATGATAAAAGAACTGCATATGCCAAATTAATGTTGGAAAAGTTTGCAACAGTAAATTTGATCATGTAAATAATTATTCAAAATGATGGAAGACTCCATGAGTGTTTAAAAGACGCTAGACAGCCTTCTGTCAGGGATCCTTTGAATTCCTACACTGGAGTTTAAATGGTCTCTTCTGATTCCCTGGTTCAATTTCATAATATGGTATCAACCTTGATTCTTCCTAGATAGGATACTTCCCTTTTCCTTCCATATGAATCCCACAGAAATATATTAAATTGTCTTTTGCAACAAGTAGGCATGATTCAGGATTTGATTTGTGAATATTGACGAATACTTTGCAAAGAATGAGAAGCAGCAGGAAATGACCTTATATGTGCAACACATATTTCTCCCTGGGATTTGTTCATTCATCTGGTGAAAGCTGTTTCAAACTCAGTGTTGTCATGTCTCGTTGTGAAAAGGCACATCAAATTTCAAAGGCACTGCAGTCTGGCTTCCAAATGAAATATGTAGTTTTCTTGGAGATTATTACATATTAGAATTATGGACATAAGAGCAAAAAGGGCAAAATGGTTTATAATGTACCAAAGTATTCTAAGTAACTAATGACCTTCAAGCCCCACATATTCATCAATGAAAAATTCCTAATTAATCATGTTTACATAGTTAATTAATTTTCATGTTTTTCTACTTTTTCTAAGATGGAGTGATTATCTATGATTCTCCAGATATTGCCAAACTGCAACTCAAAGTAAGATAGTAAGATAGTTCAGTCATGTTTATCTATCTGTCTATCATCCACCCACCTATCCACTCATTAATGCATTTATATAGCCAACCAACAATAAGACTCTGGGCAGCTTATAAAATTTAAAATATCCATCATATAATAAAACCCCATAAAACAACTCATCCCTGGCAGGGGTTGTAAGTTTTCTCCTTCACAAAAACACATACTGCAACAAAAGGGAGTTTGGGCTAAGTCTTATATAAATTAACGGAATGGTTTTGTAAATAGGTAGATACAGTATTATTTTTGTCAGTGGCATCTAATCGAAACCATATTTGGCCGAAGAGTGCCCAAATAATACTCTCAATAAATACCTAATTATAGTTTCAAGAACGGTTGGCTGTAAGTAAACTAAATTAGCATCTATGTTGATGCACCAAATTGCAATTATTTAAACTCACCCAATGTTCAGAGTTTAATGGATTCAATATTTTACGTGTATACTACTACACAGTATATGAACAATATCATAACCATTAAACACTATTGAGGCTGTTATGCACAAATGTGAAGTTTACTGGCTAATAAACGGATACCCAAGAATGTCTGGGCCTAGTCTTAACATGGATCCTGGTTTGTGTTTGCCTTCTTCAACCTCATCTTATTTTTCACTGAAGTGATGCTTTATGAAGATGTGGCATCATTTACCTGGTTACCAAGGAGGGAAATTGTGGTTGTCAGGTGATGAGTCATACTGCCATAGTAAGCCTTAGTTATTTCCTGCAAATTGATTGCAATGTCCCAGTTTTGCCACTGGGACAATAATGGAGAACAGACATTTGGGGAGGGTCCTGTTATGTGAGGAATATAGCCCCCCCAAAATGTTTAGTTGATTATGCAGTACTCTGCCAAATGTTTGTGCTATTTAAATTCAAGTCTTGTATTACTAAACCAGCACCTTGATTATGTATATGAGATAAAATAGGGCCTATATTTTCTAAAAACTGGAACTTTGAGGTGATTTCTGTCCTTAAAAAAATAAATCACCCCCGTCCTACTTTGAGATTTAGAAAGCAAGCAGCAGGAGGAGTTAAGTTTGGATAGCCATACCATAGGTGATTACACCTATCTTATCTAATCCGGTTATTGATAGTATATTTTATGGGAAAATGAACTAGCTCAGGTAAGTACATGAGATCAGTCAGAATGATTACAGCAGCCTAATTAAAGCAAATACCAATGCAACTGAAATATTAGTAAAATGACTCTTCTAGACCAGGGGTCTCCAATCATGGCAACTTTAAGATTTGTAGACTTCAACTCCCAGAATTATACTGGGAGTTGAAGTCCACAAGTCTTAAAGTTGCTAAGGTTGGAGACCTCTGTTCTAGACTGTCTCCTCTAAGCTGGAAAGAAAATTAGAGGTAAGAGGTCAGTTATATGGAATAACAAGCTGTTATTTTTGCCATGTAATACTAATAGAACAAAAGGATAAAAATGACACAAAGAACCAAGAAGCTACAGTTATATCCTGTTATTGTGCTTTCACAGATGCATATACTTTTATTCTATACATCCCTGAGCACAAACAAAACTGATTTAGCCTAAAATTTGACAAATTAGACTCATAGATCATTGTAATATTCTACAATAGGTCCCAAAACCATAGGTCCCAAATTATGTAATAGCTTTGTCCCTTGTGCATCCCAACATCTCCATCATGGTACATGCTTTGTACAAGCAATTTTGGTGACTTTTTATTGATTTATCTTTAGCTCTAATTGATCCCCAGCTATGGAGCATTCGTGGAACACTCTTCAAGAAGATATTGTAAGAGATGTGTCCCTGTCAGTATCTCAAGCAGTAGCCTTGTGTCTCAATGTCCCAAAACCTCCGCTGGTCTAGAACAAAATCCTTGCTGAAAATTTAAAGCTGAGCTGCCCTAATTTTTATTAATAAAATATTCTGGAAATATGGAGTACCTAGTGCTCTCTGAACTTGGTTGTTTTCTTGTAGATGTTTCATTACTAAACTAGGTAACACGAGTGTTAGTAGGGAGCGGAGTTTGCCCTCCTTTTATATTCAAGGGGTTTTGCCCTAACAGGGCAAGGAAACAACCAAGCTACCAGAGCACCTGGGACCTCACAGTTCAACCCTGAGTTACATTCTCTTCTATCGCTATTCTGGAAATGCTTATTATTTTCCCCAATTTTATTTTATTTTTATATCCTGTGCCACAATAATTTAAGGCAAGGAATGAAGAATGTGTCCACCTGACATTCTCATCCTTTTTAATTCATGTATTTCCTAAAGTTTATGAGTCTTTTTTTTTTAAAAAAATGCAGCGAGAACTCCACTTGGAAGTCTGACTAACTGACATATCAAATGGGAGATCAAAAATAGTCTTCAGAGCAAAACAAAATAATCCAACCAAACAGATACGTTATAGCTTAATGCTATGTATGAACTAAGTTAGAATCTGGTTGCGAATCAGCTTAAAATGTGATATTCTTGAAACAGAATCATTACCATGAATAAAGTTTTTCTTTACACACACACACACACACACACAAACACACACACCTGTAAACTGGCTGCTTATCACCTAAACTTTCTCCACATAACACATTTGATGAATTAATACTAAACATTCACAATTCCCTTGGAATAACTGTAAATGGAATTATAGGGCTGCTGGATTCAAGATCCAAAGCAGTCAGAAAGCACTCAACAGCAGCTTCATTTTTGCCCTGAGCATGAAGGACTTCTCCAAGGCTGTTCCAGGCTTTGTGGCTGGTACTCTGTATCTGGACTGCATCCTGAAGAACCTTCTGAGCCAAATTTCTTCGCCCAAGCTTGTTGAGTACCAGTCCCTGTCAAAAGAAAAATAACTCAGTGTTAATCACAACATAATTTAATTGTTTGATGGATAAAAGCAGGAGAATAAAAAGATACTGAATCAGAGGGATACAATCAAGATCAGGTGAGGTACTAATACCACTCTATAAAGCCTTAGTAAGATCACAGTAAGAAAACTGCATTCGGTTTTGGTCACCACACTATAGAAAAGATGTTGAGACTCTGGAAAAAGTGCAGAAAAGAGCAGCCAGGATGATTAGGGGACTGGAGACTAAAACATATGAAGAACGGTTACAGGAACTGGGCATGGCTAGTCTAGTGAAGAGAAGGAGCAGAGGAAATATGATAGTTATCTTCCAATACTTGAGGGGCTGCCACAGAGAGGAGGGGGTCAAGCTATTTTCCAAAGCACCTGAAGGCCAGGGAAAGAATAATGGATGGAAACTGATCAATGAGAGATTCAACCTGGAAATAAGGAGGAATTTTCTGACAGTGAGAACAATCAATGAATGGAACAGCTTGTCTTCGGAAGTTGTGGGAGCTTCATCACTTAAGTGTCAGCATTCCATGACACATCTCCCAACAAAATAAAACTCTGAGGTCTGAAGTTCCTCAAAGTTCAAATTTATTAGAGGAGTCAAGTTGGCACATCTGTGCAATTCTGAAATTGAAAGCTTAACAGCTTTCTCCACCCAGCATAGCTCACAGTCCTGTCCCACACCTACAAAGTCATCACACAGGCTCTTATTACTCTTCACAGGCAACTATGTTGTTATCTCTATGCATTCATAAACAAACTGGCAGTCTCTCTGAATCAGAATTATGTTTTGAATAACTTTCTGCCACTCAAACCAAACAACCCCTCCCAATTTCCCAGGCTAAAATTTATGTGACAGTTTAGAAGGCAAAAGAAAACAGACTTCCAAAACTGACATTGAGACTTTCAAGAAAATATTAAACTGTCATTTGTCAGAAATGGTGTAGGGCTAAGTGGGGGGTTGGACTAGATGACCTATAAGGTCCCTTCCAACTTTGTTAATCTGTTAACCTAACCTTTTTTTTTACCAAAATATCAACATTACAAGATCAAGTGATTTCAATTTGAAGAACCTTCTTACTTGTTAAAACCACAGCACTGTCTGAAGGTGAAATAGAAAGTTCTGCAACATCCTCTTTGTTCTTCATGGGTGAGAAGCGAACCAAGAAGCTGCTCAATTCAACAGAAGTTGGTGGAGTCCAGGTTACTCTTATAGTGTCAGGTCCCACATTGGTGAAACGGAGATCCGTTGGTGGAGGAACAGCTGTATTTAAAGAATAATGACTTACATATTTTCAGAAGCAGCAGAGATAGATTCAATAGTGACTCAAAAAAATTGCAAGGTCATGCACAAAGAAAATCTACTATTGAGCCAAATGCATGCAAATAACCTTCTAACTGTCTATCTTTAATTCCACTTAAGCCAAAGTGGTAAATCATCTTTAACCTCTCAGTTCAGATTCTAATTATGTCTTATATTATTACTATTACTTTGCTTTGCTTCAGATAGGCACTGAGATCATTTAAATTATATAACACAATTTCTGAGTGTATGAAATGAGAGGCTCTGTTTCCTTTGCAGCAGCACAATGAAGGAAACATTCTTTTATAGCATTTGACAAACATGCAGGAGAGGAGGCTAAACAACTTTTCTGAAGTCTTTAGTACGACTCTACTGTACAATGATTTCACCAAAGTAGCCATTCAACTAAAATAAACACTAGTCTACCATGCATAATGAATTCTCAGGTCATGTTTGGTACATGCACTACCGAGAATATTCCCATATTGCCATAGTTGTCACTAGCATGAGTTGGAGGAAGTTTTTTTCCCCGTGCCATTTTACGGGCCACTATAATATCTGAACACTATGTGAGGATCATATATGCTAAAGTTTTGCACACCTCAAGCTGATGTGGCAAAGAATATTGCATTATATAGTTTACACTCTCTGATAGGGAAATTATGCATATGAATGTTACATGTTTCCATCAAATGTCAGAGCTTAAGAAAAGGATCTGATGAAAATAGAGACTTCCAATTGCAGATTCACAAGTTAAATAAGCCAAATGCAGATGATTGTAAATGGGTGGCAATGCATAGGATTCCAATTTTCATTTACTATCTAAAATAAAAAATTACCTGCTGGTCATCCCCACCACAAAATAGTGATAAAAGGGCTATTTCTACTTGTCATCCAAGCAGCTAGTGACATCATGAAAGCACTTTAATTCAGTAGTTTTTCACTAATCACCCGTTTGTTGAATCAGCATAGTAGGCGCACTCTCTCCGCCATTAATGAGTGTGATTACACTGATTTCATAATCAACGCCCGGCTCCAAGCCTGTAACCATGTAGTATCCTACTGATGAATCCACAAAATCTTCAAAAATGGGGACAGTTTCTCCTGTGGCAATTACTTTGATGCGGTAGCCAATAATGGCAGAAGTATTTATTGGGGTCCACTTTAGGCCGACGCTTGTATCACTTACGTCAACAAAGTTTAAGTCAGTAAGCTGGGGCACCTCTATTGAGTTAGACATCAAAATATAGAGGTAATAACAAACAGACGCAAAACATGAGAAAGAACAAGAGAAAAAAAGGAATGATCATCAGGTTACTTCAACTAAAAATGAAAAAAAGAGAGTAAAGTACCTATGGTGATATTTTAATATTGTTATAGTAATATAGTAACAATTTACAATGACTAGTACTTAGCTGGGTATCTAACTCTTCCAATTTTCAAAACTGGAATTTTCAAAAAAATTCTGTAACGTAAAGGAAATATGATTTAGAGCTCAATCCTACAAAAATGCTGGCAAAAAACAAGGATTTTTTTTTTAAAAAAAGGATCATCATGGGGCTTCTCAGAAATCTCCCAGAAAAATTACCAACTTGGCCACACTGTTGGAAGTGCTCTCAAGGTGGAGGAATGAAGGTGTTTCATCTGGACCAGGACGAGGAGAACCCATGTTATCTATCTTTACTAGGTGATTTTAGCCCAGCCTGCCTCACAGGATTGTAAGAAAAATCTGGAGGAGGAACACTATATATTCTACCTTGAACTTCTAAAGAAAAGGCAGGATATAATTTTTTAAAAAAATATTTCATTCTCTTATTTTGCTATTTCATTCAACTGCAGCACATATGCTTGTCAATATCAAGTTTGCTTTGTAAAAGCCATCAGTAATCTATGATAGTTTATTTCTTCTTCATATAAAAGAAAAGCCAACTACCAGATGCAACAAAGGCTCAAATATACCAGAAGATAAAATATTCTCCTCTAAGCTGTGATATTTGATGATCTGTAGGATTGTTTCTTCACCTGGCTCTTCTTACACTTTTTGTCTTAAATATGACTGGAGAGACTCTTTACTGCAATGTTTGATTCCTTGTCTCCCTATTTTTTTCCAAGTCCAGCTTTTTCCAAATTTGGGAAGAACCTGACAGGAATGAACAGGTCTAGGACAAACAACTATCTTGAAGCAGGAGGCAAAACATCTTTCATATATAAAACAGATGAACATCTTCAATCCACTTGTTCTGTAGACTTGTATAGAGCAATCATATACAACTGTATTCCACCGTCTGCTGTTGAATTTTGGCATCACACTCTTTAGCAGGGACTAAAGGGGGCTGGGAAGAGGTTTTATACATCTTTAATTAAGTGATCAATTTTTATCACATATACCTCCTTTGAGCACAAAGATCTCCTTCTGCCACATCAGTGCTACTGGATGGTATTTTGTAGGCTCTATTCTTATGAGTCAATAACATCACACTGAATTAAGAATTGACTTTCAGAGCTGTTCATGAAACTCTGAAGCCTGACTCTAGTTTCTTTCACCAGCTGTATTTGAAAACCTTTTATGACCTGACAATAGAAGGATGGGAACCATAAAGGAGACAAAATATGGCTGCATCAAATCCAAACTGTTTTATTTGGCACTAATGAAAGTATTAAGAAAGGGAAACTGGATACAAAGAAATCATTAAAGCAAAATTTGGAAAGGATGTAATATATCAGTGGTGATCTCTATGTGCTACATCTATATATACCAAACACTTTTTATTTTGTAATCGAAACCTATCAATTATGAAAAAAAATATGTAAAGAACTGGCTAAATTAAAACTTTTCTCTAAGAGATGTGTTTATTGTATTATCTAAAAAAAGGACCAAAAGAAACATTGTTTCTAAAAGTTATTTGTTTAAAAGAGTGGTTTTGATAATTTGAATAATACCAGGGTATTACAAGATTCAAACAAATTCAATGCACACATAGAAATGTCAAGCCTTGCGGACCTGGAAGTAAGTCCAGTCTCTACATTAATTTAAAGGCATGTGTTTCTACCTAATCCATCAAACACTTTGGGGCAAAAATGGGGTGGGGTTGGGGCAAAAATGGGGGTGGGGTTCCTGAGAAAGGAAGGAACGAGAGGGAAAGAGAGA
>JANHFP010002513.1:0-12334 GCA_032468135.1 Calamaria suluensis | reverse complement strand
TATACTATTATCCCCAAAATAAGGAATTCCCTGATAATAAGGCCAATCGGGCTTTTGAATGCATGGCAATAAGGCCAAGCACTTATTTCAGGGTTCAAAAAAAATAAAAATAAGACAGGGTGTTATTTTCAGGGAGACAGGATATGTATGCATTCATACACTCACATAAATACACAGAGAGAATACCCTACATGCACTCATCTTAAAATAAGTGCTGTGATTCATCTATAAATTTGCACCTTTCAAATGAACTTTCTGATTTCACGGCAGGAAACGTGTGGACTATATAAAACTGGCTGCTGGAGCAAATGTGGGGTGTGGGTTTCTAACACTTCACAGCCTTTATAGAGGCTCCTCAGGTTGTACTAAATCTATATTTTACCACTTGAAAAACCACACTCTTTCTTCAGAAGATGTTTTCTCATTTGCAGTTACAAAGTTCGTTTCATTACTTCACTTCACTGGAGTTAAGGAAAGATCAGCATAAGGAAGAAATATTGTATTCTTAGTAGTTGTTCTTAACTTAGTTTTATAATATTACTTTCTCCTAAGCTGCTGGAACGGCAGTCAGATATGGGTGTAGCTCCGTCCGATAACCAATAGGACTGAGTCTGCTAGATTGAAGCTCCTCCCTCTTTTCCTGCTCTCCAGCTTTTTGACTCGGTCTGAATTGGATGGACATCTTTTGGCTGAGATGCTCCATTCTGACCATGAATTCACTATCTTTAACCTAATTTCCATCTTAAACTCTACGGATTAGTCAGGATTTTTTTTACCTGCCTCTGATTCCAGGCCCCAGTAGGATCTCAATAAGTACATGGTATCATTGGAGTTTTCTGCAGATGCCACCCTCAATGCATCCAGATTCACAGCCAAGGGTATTGGAGCCACTAATACATCCCACCACATTTTATGGCTACGCAATTGACAAGCGGATGCTAAAAACAAATGGAGGTTAGCACCATCCCCTTATGCAGGGGACAAATTGTTTGGGGATCCCCTGGAACCCTTTTTATTGGAATCCAGGGATAAAAGAAAGTATTTTCCCAGTTTGTCTCACAGATTAGACTCCAGGCCAGCACCATATGTCTGCCCATTCAGAAATCCTGACCCGTCTTACCCGTCTTCCAGGCAGAGTAGGCCCCAGGATGGCCAGGATGGCCAGGCTCAATGGGGTACCTCTAGACGTTCCTTTCGAGGTGGCAGAGGGTGAATCTTCCGATGGTCACAATGACTGCTGGTCTAATCCTCCCATAGGGGGTCGGCTAGCATTATTTGCCAACCAATGGGAGGAGACCACATTGGATGCTTAGGTCAGGGAGATGGTCAGGTCGGGCCCCTCCCTGGAATTCTTCTCCACCCCTCTGAACAACTTCATTCAATGCCTTCTTTCCAGGAATCAAACAAAATTGCTCTTAGTGGAATCTGCTATTCAATATCTCTTGACAATTCGAGCCATCAAATCAGTTCCACAGGAGCAACATGGGCTGAGATTTTATTCCCGCCTGTTTGTAGTTCAGAAGGCTTTGGGGGGATGGAGAGCAATTCTGGATCTCAAGTCTTTGAACTGCTGGATTATTTACAGGCGATTGAAGATGCAGTCTCTCCAAACCATCTTAAAGAGCATCAGGGAAGGGACCTTCTCTCATCCATTGACCTTATGGAAGCATACTTCCATGTACCCATTCTCCCTACTCATCGACAATTCCTTTGCTTCTGCCATTTGGGGCACCACTTCCAGTACAGGGCTCTCCCATTTGGCCTGTCATCGCCCCCCAGGTTTTCACAAAGCTGAAGGCTGCCATTGCAGCCCAATCAGAGTCTAGTTCTATCTGGATGATCTCATTCAGTCAACATCAGTTCCATCAGCCCTCCAGGATCTGAATACCACTCTTCAGGTCCTCAGGGATCATGGGTTCCCTATCAACAGGGCCAAAAGTCACCTAGTATCTACAATCCAAATCCAACACCTGGGGGGCCATCATTGACACAGACCGGAACATGGTTTTCCTCTCCCTGGAATGCCTTTCCAATCTCAAGGAGCTGGTCCAGCAGGTGAGGTCCAAATTGTCCCTGTTCCTTTTCTCCCAACTCCTTGGTAAACTAGTATCATGCATAGGCATCATGCCCTGGGCATGATTCCACTGCAGGGAGCTGCAGTAGATCCTTCTCCCATACCAATGGTCTCATCTCAGTATGTCTCTGACAAAAATCCTGATCTCTCTGGACCTACCCAGCTCCTTTCAATGGTGGATGTCCCAGGCAGTTCATAGGGGCCAGAAGTTCAGGGAACCCCACTGGCTGGTGTTAACAACAGACGCAAGCCTCTATGGCTGGGGCACCCACCTTGAAACAGACATGGCCCAGGGTCAGTGGACACAGGGAGAGTGGGACCACAAGATCAATTGGTTGGAGTTACGGGCCATCCACCTAGCCCTCATAGCCTTCCAGGACAAAGTGAAAGACAGGGACTTACTAGTATTCATGGACAATGCTGCAGCAAAAGCCCATGTCAATTGCCTCGGGGAGACACGCTTGAGAAACCTCATGCTCAAAGCCAAGCACTTGCACTTGCCTTTGGGCAGAGTCGAATCTTTGCTCCATTCGAGTGTCACACATCTCGGAAATATTAAATACCCAGGCCGACTGGCTCAGCCGGTCCCAGGTAGACAACGTGGAGTGGAGTCTCCAACCATATCTCTTCTGACAGTTGACCACCATCTTTGGCACACCAGCAGTTGACTTCTTTACTACCCGCAGCAGCAGGCAGGTCCCTCAGTTCTTCATAAGGCTTCCTTCTCCAAGGGTAGAGGGTGTGGATGCTCTGAGAGCCCCGTGGCCTCAGGGCGTTCCCTATGCCTTTTACCCTCTGCTATTGATCCCCAAGTTCATCAGGAAACTCCTCTCAGAGTGGGAAGAACTCATCTTATTAGCCTCCCATTGGCCACAGAGGCCCTGGTTCACAGACCTAAGGGTTTGCTTAGTGGCCCAACCATGGAAACTTCCTCCCAACTCCATCTCCATCAGCCAGGGGTCACTGGTCCAGTCTAACCCTCGGTTGTACCTCCTGATGGCCTGGAGATTGAGCGGAGCCAGATGAGGAGGGAGCACCTGATATCCAGGGTCATTACCACCATCCAGGCTTCCCACAGGACCTCCACCACTCGTATATATGGTGCAACATGGCGAACTTTCTCCCACTGGTGTTCATCCCACAATGTGATTTCCACTGCTGGCTACTACCTCAACTGTCCTGGCCTTCCTGCAAGACAGCCTTGACTCTGGACTGGCTCTTAACACACTTTGCAGGCAGGTACCAGCAGTCTCTTTCGTCCTCTCGGGTGATTCCAGATGGTCCCTTTCTCATCAAACATGCATCAAGCAGTTCCTCTTAAAGAACAACCACTGAACAATGAATCTGAAGTAAATTTAGACCACACCTATCCAGGAATTTTAAGAAGAGAGCCTGTAGACACTAACATAAGCAAGAAAAACCTGGAAGAAACAATAATAGACCAACCGTAAGTAGATAATGAGGAGCTGTGAGCAATACACACCCAAGGTAGCAAGCGGAGAGTGGAATACAGAAACTAGCCTCAGGAGAGAAAGTATATGCCATTCGACCTGGTCTACCAAGCAACCTGCATACCTGCGAGATTACGTTACCTTATGAAGGGAAATTGAAGACCAGGGGAGAGGGGGATTATGTATTCAAGTAACCGTTAGGAAGTAATTATGTGTGGATATATTTTGGCGGCTTAACATGTTGCAAAGCTTGGTTGAAAACCGTGGGAAGTTTCCCTATAAAAAGAATTGCAACAACTGTTAGTTTCATTTCCAGCTGACCATTAAACATATCTTATGTTTGGCACCTGATGTCCTGTCGTCTTTGCACCCATGATGTAACACTATCCAACTCCCCTGGGAAAGAAAAAATATGATAGTTCAAAATTATTTTTCTGTGGTGATCTGCCTTTCAACTTGTTATGTATTGTAGGAGTTCTCACTCTGGTCCACTCCAAGGAGGCTTGAAGTGGTCACAGGTGATTGGTCAGTGGCTGCAAACAATCCCCTATATAAGGAGCTACTGTTTGCAGCCAGGTCAGCTGAAGTCACTATGACCTAAAATAAAGAGCTGCTACATTGACCAAGTCTCAGCTTCCTCATTCGGTCACCCAGTCTAATACTGGCAATGAAGGAGTGGGGAGGAAGACAAAGAAAAACTCAGCCGATCCAGGACAGTGTGGCAACAACGCAGGAGCCGCCCACTGAACAAGGGTGCTAAATTCAAATGCTGAAGCAGAAATGGCAATGCTGGCTGCAGCCCCAACACTTTTTCCCCTGACGTTTTTTGACTGGGAGAGGGAAAACTGGGAGGCATACATGCTGAGGTTCCATCTGTTCCTCAAAACAAACTCAATGGAGAATGCTGCAGATGACATTAAGGCAGCCTTGTTCCTGACTCACTGTGGGCCAGATGTTTCTGCCAAAGCGGTAAGCATATCCCAGCCCACCCGCGTGGTCAATATGGAATGAAAGGCACTAAAGGATGCCCTGTCGAACCATTACACCCCAGCTGTGTCAGCAATGGCTCAATGGTTTGAGTTTAGAAGCACAACCCAATGTTCAGAAGAGTCTGTCTCTGAATTCCTTGATGTGCTTCGGAAAAAAGCCAATTTTTATGAGTTCGCCGACCTAGACATGGAAATCAAGGACCAGCTAATTTATGGGATAAAAGACAAGAGCCTTCAACGATGGCTGATCTGGAGGAAAAAACAGACACTAGAGGAGATGATAGAAGAAGCCTTGGCATGTGAGCAATCTGAGAGAGCAGCTGACTCCCTACAAAAAATGTTCCTGAATAGCCGACCCACAGTGCATTACAAGGCAAGTCTAACAACCCCTGATTAAAGTGAGGAGGAAGATGTGTGCTTCTCCCGAAACAAAGGTAACCGTAGTTTACCCAGGCACCAGAACGGAGAGGGGGAACCACAGAAGAAATGCTCCAGCTGCAAGGGACAAATATAGAGCTACGTGCAAATATAGGGAAGCTGTCTGCTGCCAGTGCAATAAAAAGGGGCACCTGGCCCATGCCTGCAGGGCTGAAAAGCCATATGACTCATCGGATGAGTCCCAGGAAGAGACACATCAAAGAAAACTTCAGCAAAGCAACCCAGCCAAGAACAAAGGGAAAAGAAACCTGAGCGGCTGGAAGCAAAAACAGTGTGAGAACTGGAGGAGCCAACTGTGCAAATTAGGCAAGCGAGAGTGAAGGGCGAGCCTCCCATTTACATGACAGTAAATATAGAAGGGGAGCCATGCACCATGGAAATAGACATGGGGGCTTCTATTTCCTTGATTTCCTGGGAAAGGCTGAAGCAAATAGCCCCCCCAAATCAAAAAGAGCTGTGTTGAGTCACAAGCAGTCAAAGTAGTTGACTGCCAAGAGAACTGCATCCCAATCCTGGGTTCCCATGAAGTAACAGTATATTTCCAAGGGAAGCAAGAGTTCCATGGAAAGCTGCCAATCTTGACTGCCAGTGGGCAAGTACCGACGCTGCTGGGGAGGAATTGGCTGTCGCCGCTCGGCCTACACATCAAGGGCATGTACCACATTAAAGGAGGGACAGAGATGACCGCAACTCCCCTCATCACGGAGTTCCAGGATGTGTTTGCATCAATCCTAG
Source organism: Calamaria suluensis (assembly GCA_032468135.1). Lineage (NCBI taxonomy): Eukaryota > Metazoa > Chordata > Lepidosauria > Squamata > Calamariidae > Calamaria > Calamaria suluensis. The sequence continues at coordinate 6,647 of JANHFP010002513.1, read as the reverse complement.
GAAGGTATGTTGGAATGCCCATTTCATTTAATTTAGACCCGGGGGTGGCCCCAATACATCTGAAGGCCCAGAGAGTTCTGTTACCCTTAAGGACACTAGTTGACGTGGAACTAGACAAACTAATAGCCCAGGGGATAATTACACCCATGGAACATGTGAAATGGGAGACCCCAATAGTCACGCCCTTAAAGGCAGACGGCTCCATTCACATATGCGCCGACTACAAATGTACAATCCACAAAGCACTACAACAAAGCACATACCCTGTTCCAGTGGTGCAGCATCTACTGCATTCGCTAGGCCCGGGAAACATTTTTGCAAAATTAGACCTGGCGCAGGGATACCAGCAACTTTCTGTCAATAAGGAAACTGCTGAAACACAAACAATAGTCACACATAGAGGGGCATTCAAATGCAATACACTCCAGTTCGGAGTGAGCGTCGCCCAGGGAGTCTTCCAAGCGCTCATGGAGCGCCTCCTAGTGGGCATACCCGGAGTCATTCCATATTTTGACGACATCCTAATTACTGCATCAGATGCCAACCAATTGGATATCCACCTCCATTCGGTTTTACTCAAATTCAGGGAAGCCGGGCTGAAGCTTAAATCATCTAAATGTATTATTGGAGCCCAGGAAGTCGAGTTCATCGGCTACAGAATAAAGGGCAAGGGAATTTTTCCAACTGTTGAAAAAATTAGGGTGATTAAAGAAGCACCCACCCCCAGGTCTAAAGCCGACCTACAAGCATTCCTAGGGATCCTCAATTTCTACAACCTATTTTTAAAGGGCAAAGCCTCAGTAGCGGAACTATTGCATCACCTTTTGCACAAAACTGTTCCATGGCAGTGGGGGCCGAAAGAAGCCGCCACATTTAAAACTGTAAAAGACTTATTGACTGCTGACTGTGTTTTCATGCAATGCTCACCGACTATCCCTCTCGTGTTAGCTTGTAATGCATCCCCATTTGGGGTGGGAGCAGTCCTCAGAAACCAATTACCCAATGGTGAAGGGGCACCAATCGCTTATTTTTCTAAAACTTTAGCCCTTTCAGAGTGAAGGTATGCCCAAATAGACAAAGAAGCCTTGGCAATAGTAGCGGGGGTCAAAGAATTCCACGAGTATGTCTACGGTTGCCATTTCAACATTGTGATCGACCACCTGCCCTTGCTGGAATTGTTGGTAGTGGGGGGAGTACTACTCTGGAGGGATAGGGTTGTTATTCCCGCAGCACTCAGACAGCAGGTACTAGAAAACCTCCATGAAAGCCACCTGGGAATAGTCTGAATGAAAGCCTTGGCATGCAATTACACATGGTGGCCAGGATTAGTTTGTAGCCAAATGCACACCCTGCCAGGAGTTAAGACCAGCTCCCCAAAGACAGCCCTGAACACATGGGAGACCCCATCAGGGCCATGGAGCAGGTTTCATATAGATTTTGTGGGGCCATTTCATGGCCAGATGTTCCTCATAATGGTAGATGCACTATCAAAATGGTTAGAAATATCCTTGATGAGATCCACCACCTCAGAGGCAGTGATCTCAGTGTTACAGCACCTATTCAGCACACACGGACTGCCTGGCATGCTAGTGTCCAATACCAGACCACAGTTTACCTCTAACACATTCGAGGGATTTTTGGGTAACCTGGGAGTGAGACACGTCCCCACGTCCCCATACAACCCGCAATGTAACAGAATGGCTGAACGAATGATCCAGACCACCAAACGTGGTTTGTCCCACCTAGGGCCTGGGGGGTGGCAGGAACATATTGACTTATTCCTTTCTTGGCTGCATGTCACCCCATTTGCGAGCATGGGGAGAAGCCCAGCAGAGATCCTCATGGGGAGGAAACTCAGGACAACACTAGACAGTCTACACCCCACATAAAACCCCAAGTCCAAACCCCAAAGGGACTGTGAAGACAGGAGTTTCCATGAGGGTGATAGAGTATATGCTAGGAACCACACCGGGGAGCCAAAATGGGCACCAGACACAATAACACGAAAGACAAGTCCAAAATCATAGGAGCTGCAAGTGGGAGGAAACAGGGAATGGAGGAGGCACATTGACAAAGTACGACCCCGAGTGGGGGAAGACGAGGTAAGGGTAACCCTAACGAGTCAGTCATCTTCCACAGGCATGGGACTGCCACCTCTGGAGGACGTTCCTGGGCATCCTGAGCTCCAGCGGTGCCTCCCACAGGTGATGCCAAGGGAGGAGATTGGCCTGGCATGTGGGCTTGATGCCCATCCCAGAGCAGAGCCTGTGGCAGCAGGCAAAGGCCCAGCCTGCAGGCCTGATGCTGCACAAAAGATGAAGCCTGCAGACAGGGGTCCTCCTCCAGCAACATCAGACAAACCAAATGAGCAAGAAAATGCCCTACATACTTATGTGATTTTGTATGTAAATAAAATGCAAAATTTTGTAAATGGATTGTCAAATCCAGGGGGGAGTGGTGTTATGTATTGTAGGAATTCTCACTCCAGTCCACTCCAAGGAGGCTTGAAGTGGTCATGGGTGATTGGTCAGTGGCTGCAAACAACTCCCTGTTTGCAGGTACTGTTTGCAGCGAGGTCAGCTGAAGTCACTATGAACTGAAATAAAGAGCTGCTACATGGACCAAGTCTTGGCTTCCTCATTCGATCACCCAATCTAACACAACTATTGTAAATGTAGTCATCAGTGTTATGTATTCAAGTATGGCTCAAATGTTAGGCACTACAAAAGAAAAGTGAAACAATCTTCCATATGTTAGCTTTTCAGAATAATGTGTAATAGCCTTTTTAATAAAACAGAAATGAGGCCACTGTATAAATCTCTTGAATGGCATTTGAAAAGAACCCAGATAGGCTAGTAAAAAAATAAATGGCAACTAATGTATCTTTCACATTGGCTATGGCAGTGATTTACTATGTTGTCTGCAATGCTAAATATACATCATAAATTCCTCCAGCAGGAGTCTTATTATGTTCATCCATCTCTTCCCTCTGAACCAACATTTTTGCTTTTCATAAACCCTTATTGTTTAAAAAGGGTCTCATTATATGAAATGCAATATAGGTGAAAGCGAAAGATTTTTCATTAACCGAATGAGGACTTTGTGTGCAATTGTAAAGGTGCAGAAAAAGTGATATTATCATTAAAAGCATTTAACTGAGTGACATTGGACCATCTATTTTTTTTTGTTGAGCTATTAAAAAGAGAAAAGAAAAGAAAACCCTGGCCTTACAAATATAAACTTTTACTGGTTTACAAATTATTTTCCTTTTGGATCAAAGATACTTTGTGAAATTGTACGAAGTAATCCAGTTTGAAACAGAAGGAAAAAAATGGCAAAGTATGTTAAACATACTGCTGTTAGCAGTGCCAGTTGATATATAGTCGGTGATCAACTTCTTATCAGTTTAAGCCAGCAAAACTAGACATCTTGATGTCTTTACTATAATACTATACCAATCCACAAACCTCCATCCCTTCACTGTCAACCACCATCCCCCCCCCTTTTTTTTTCCTTTTTTTGGAAGGCCACTGCAATACCCTGTTTATTGAAGGCCTAACCGTATTTCTACAAACCCTTTCAACAATCAATTAAAGCAACAGACTTCAATGTTCTTCATTATAAGTGTTTAATAGAAATTCACAAACTTTACATTAACTGAGAAGTTTTACAAGAAAAAGAAATATATCTCACAATAACGTTAAAGCACACCATTAATAAGGCATACACGATGAACTGGAAGTAGGTTACACCTCATCACCCACCCCCCAGGTAATGGAGGGTTAGGAGGCTGAAAGGGGCAGGGCTTAGCACGCCTTCCAACCCCACCCTACCCCACCACCCCACCCACCCCACCAAGGGACAGTGCTCCATGGGTGGAGTTAAAACATAAACAAAACACATCACCAAAAAAAGTAGAGTAAAAACAAAAAGAAAACACATCATAAAAGGGCGGGATTATGAGCAAAACAGATGATGTCATATAAAAAGGGGCGGGCCTTAGCCCTCTAAAGTCGGTATGTACTATGTACAACTCCTGTGAATGAATCTTCATGAAAAGAATGTCAAAACAGGCAATTTGGGGAGCAGCACCACAAAAGACCAAAAGAGACACCTGTATGACAATTTATATGCTTAGGCTATAGTAGCAGAAATTTGCAAGGCTTGTTAAAAAAATTCAGTTAATATACTGAGATTCTTCTCAAATTAAATTATGGACGTCAACTAAACAACTTCCCCATGACTCCATCAGTTTTGTGAGTTACAAGAAGAGACACAAACATGTTTTCCATTCTGCTGCATGAAGAAAACATGTTGCTAAGGGGGGGGGGACTTTTCCCTGCAATGGCTTTTCCCTGCAATTATCAGAAGAACAGGCACACCTCATGTATCCCCTGTGGATTTCTAGACACAAATACCTTCCAGGATAAAAAAAATATCTCTTGAGTTCCCCAGGTGGGGAGGGGGGGCAGCAGAATATGTCACTTTATCTGGTCTTGCAAAGAGCTCACTCCTGGGTTGGAAGAGACTCACATGCCTTTGTTTCCTCTATGATCACAACCCAAACACAGGTAAGAGGAAGCATGGTTGATTAAAAAAAATTCTTGGTGCCATCCAGGTGGCACAGGTGGTGTCTGATCTGCTAATGTTCTAATGAGATTTCAGGAGAAAACTTCAAATCAGTTTCTGCATAAACCTTGATTTCTCTTCTAGGAGGGAAGGAGATAAGAATGATCAGACAGGAGTCATGCTGCTTCTGATGCTGATGCTCTTCTGGCTCCAGGCTCCAACTACATCAAAGAGGCTGCAAGAGATATGTGTGTTCAGGGATTATATTCGCTTAGATGAAAGCTACTATAAGCCTGGAGATCTCATTATTGGTGGGAATTTGCCCATGGGACGCATTATAAATTCCGTTCTCACATATTTTAATACATTCAAGCATATTTTAGATAAAGGGTAAGTTTCACCTAAAGGAGAAAGACACAAATAAATTGTTTCTTTTCTTTAAATTATGGGTCCCCTTTCAGAAATCCTTCTTCTAGGATATCTGTGGTGGTGTAGTGCATGATTTGTGCTTTTCTCAATAAAATAGAAAACTCTTAAAATAGGCTGGAAATCTCAATATCTTCTCCAGGAAGATGACAAGCAAAAATGAAGAGGGAAGGTTGCTCAGCTAGTGATGTAATCATACTATAATATTAATCAGAACAGTAACTGAGTAGAAAATTCAAATGAAAGCACAACCGTCTTCAAGTGATCAGGAGTTACAAAAATCCCTCTCAGTGTTGGAATCAGCATTGCTCATAAATACTCTTCAGTAAATCTATGAGGTGAATCCCCCTTTGTAGTCCTGTGCTCACCAATCCTTACCCCACCTGAAGAAGCTGCTCCGAGAGTGATATTTAATAATGACGATGAAACAAGAGAGATTACAGCCACTGCAGCAAAGTGAATATTGCAGGGATGATAGAGAGTATAAAACAGTCCAAGATGTTGTGTTTAAATAACAAGGTTTACACTCCAGTCCTCTTTTCTGGCGGGAAACTCACTTTTGAATTGATTGGCCTCCAGGAACTGACCATCCCCTATAAAAGGGAGTGGTCAAGCTGCCCAGAGCCAGTGTTCACGATGAGCAAATAAAGAGTTGCTGTTACTGACATCGGTCTCCACCTGAATTCTTCCTCCAATCTTCCATGAGATCTATGGAAAGGCTTTTCTCCTTTCTCACAAAGTCATCCTTGTTCAGTCAAGGGCAATCCTTTGGGGAAAAAGCCCAAATCCAATGAAATGTGGTGGTTTCTGCCCTCAAATGTTTCCCCCAAACAGTGAAGGAAATTCTACAGCCACATACAAGCTTTACTATAATGTTCTCCAATGTTTTTCTCAATACAGATACAATATCAGTAACTACCAGGAGATCCTTGCATTGATATTTTCTATCTCCCAAGTCAATAAGGATTTTCTTCTGCTCCCCAACATCACACTTGGCTTCCATATCTGCGAGCATTACCAGAGGGAGATTGATATTTACTTAAACAGCCTCTCTATGCTCTCCTCACGAGGTCAAGTGGTTCCAGGGTACAAATGTCACCTTCAGGACACTCTGCTGTCCATCATTGGTGATATCAGTGCCAGATCCTCAAGGCTGATGGACTCCATCTTCAGCATTTTTAAGGTCCCACAGGTAAGAGAGCTCCATTGGATACAGTACGGAACACACAAAGATCAAAACACACATACAAGCAAAGATGAAACTAAAAGTAGTTTTTTTTGTGGGGGAAGCTTACGACTCTTAGTTTATTCTTTTATTAAAGGATAGCCCTCATTTTAGTGTCATTTATTCTCTATTTTCATTTTATTGGTTGTTTTCTCTAGTGTCATTTTATTGGTTGTTTTCTGACAACCAATAAAAATGTCTAAAAAGGGAAGAAGATGAAGTTTGTCAGAGTGAGTCAGTCTGGTTAGAGGACCATGTACTATCCTCACTAGAAAGTCACTATAAAACCTTTTCTCTGTATTTGAAGGATGAATCTCTTTTTTTGCAGCTCGGTGTTGGCTTTGAGTTCTCTCAGGGAGAGAGAAGAGTTTATCCTTCCTTCTTCCAGATTAATCCCAAGGAATCTGCTCAGTATGTGGGTTTAGTC
>JANHFP010002512.1:145048-158828 GCA_032468135.1 Calamaria suluensis | reverse complement strand
GACTTCAATTCCCAGAATTCCTCAGCCAGCGCATGCTGGCTGAGGAATTCTGGGAGTTGAAGTCCACAAGTCATAAAGTTGCCCAGGTTGGAGACCACTGGCCTAGCATGTTATTTAGTCTATTATATGAATCTAAACCTTGATTCACAAACTCTAGTTTGCAGGAAAAGCCTAAGTACTCCAGTCTGAGTTAAATCTATGCAAGTAGAGTGCTATTTCTATCATTAACAAATAAAGTTCCACAACCTACAACTTGAATATAGTTAATAAACTAGTATGAAGCTTGCATATTGACAATGATTTATTTCAAGAATAAAATGGAAAAATTATATACACAAATATGGCTAATCACTATCGTGTATTTGACAACACAAGCAAATAAAACCTGAAGTAAAATTTAATCAAAATATCTCTATAGTAGGCAAAATAAATGAACAGTTATTATCATGCTACAACAAACAAACACATGGAAAACACTAACCAACTCTATGAAATAAATTTAATGTCCCATTTTAAAATTAAATATTTTTACAGTTAACCATTCCTTTTCTTGAAGTTCATAACTTCTGTTACTAGTAATATCAGTAATATCTCTCACTGTAATCTTTACAATATACTATATATTCCTATATGAGAGAAAGTCACTATATAGTCCTATAGCTTGAAACTTAATTCGCAATCTGAAATGATAACATAGCACTAATAGATTTACCCTTGGTTTGTCAGGTCACTTCAGGCCAGATCTTACACTGCTTTTGCTCAGATCAGGCACAATTGGAAACGTAGCTAAGAAGAAAATATTTAAACACTCTACAGTTGATGGAAGTTCAGAAACAGGGAATTGTGACTGAAATCTTTCAAATCAATTTATCCTTGGGAGGGTAGGAAGAAATATTCTTAAGACTCATACAAGGTACGAATATCTATGAATACTGGTACATCTGATAACAGGTAGATCTTACTATATGAATTAATATTTGCTTGTTCATGACCTACAAAATACTATCTTTAGAAATCATCTGCCTTCTTTTCTATTGGTTGATAAATGAAAGATTATCAATTTTCACAAGTCGAATAACTCTTCCATGTTCATTTATTCTGCTCAGTCACAGGGATGTTTCCGTCATTTTCTGCTGAAAGAAACATTACATCGAGTTAATCACTGCAGATATTTCCATATGATACATTTAAGGAATAAGATGCTTGAGAATACTATCTCTTATTCTAGCAACAACCTCAAATTGACCAATTTCAGGGTTGGGTGATGGTGGAGGATCCTGGCACAAATTACTAAAACTGCTTACAGTAATGCAGAGATGTATTTGCAAAAGCAAAAATTCTGTAGTTTACTAGTAATGTCATCTGCTTTTTCTTACCTGCCATTGCAGAGAAAAATAAGATTCTGCACAGCTGCAACAGTAGAATTTTCATTTTGTCCAGTAACAAGGTGTCTGTCAAGCACGACATGAACTGCATCTACCTTGCTGGCTGCAGTAGAAATATATATATACATTCACATATTAATTTACACTTGTAACAATATATCATTTTTCAAAAATCTAAGAAAAATGTTGCCTATTTTTAAAAAAATTAATGAGAAATGCTTACGTTTCTTTCTTTACAATATGTTAAATTCAGAATTGAATCCTGCATTGAAAAATGTAGGTACTTATGGTTAACAGCCTTCTAAAAGGCCCTTAGGAGGTTAAGAGGGATACAGTTGAGCCAAGGTAAAACTTGTACTTTCTCAATATAATCAAAAAAGAGGAAAAGTCAATTTCCTAGTTGGATATCACCTCCTTCTCCGATAAAGGAAAAGACGAATGGTCATCACACGTGGCAGTTCATTCCACATGCAGTATTATCTAAACCAGGATTTCAAGCTTATTATGTGCTTGACACTCACCTTATTTTACATGGTTTGTACCTTGCACACTACTTGATAGAATAGAGCAGAGGTTGGCAGAAGCTGGGACAAGTAATGGGAGCTCACCCCGTTACGCAGCAGGAGGAATTCAAACTGCTGAACTGCCGACCTTCCAATCGACAAGCTCAGGTATCTTAGCTGCTGAGCCACCACATCCCTTTTACTGCAGATTACCATTCTACAACACATTGCCCTTCTATTACATTCCAGCATTAAGAAAGCAAACGGGCCCCAATTGATGCTAGTGTGATCTTTATTCTTAGATTGCTACATTGCACACTTTGCTATTAATCGGCAACAGCACTGTTTGAAGTGGGTCCCACAAACAAGAATAAAGTGGAGTTTAGTTTCCTAATTTAGGAAAAATGCATCTCTTAAAGCTTCTTAATTGTAGGGTAGAGAGACTGGGTGTAACTTCATTGTTATGACCACTGATGCAAATTTGATGCTCTTAATCAGGTGGGCAACCAGGTCAAAATAAGTTTCTACAGACTTGAGAAAACCACAATTGTCTCACTGTACTTTATTCTTAAGTGGGTTGCTACTGGGTTGCACTGAATTGGGTGAACTGGTAGTGGAGCAGCGGGAGGCTCCGCCCACCCACCTGAATGCTTCTGAAAATAAGCTTCTTTGCATGCACAGAAGTGGTACGAACACCCATGTGCGAACTGGTAGCGACGTGTTTTGAAACACCCCTGATTACAAGCTATGTAAAAAATCCTAGTCATACTTTAAATTCCTATAAATTATTACACCATACTTTCTACTTTAATGTGTTCACAAAATTATTTAGTGATTCTAAATACATACTGATTTTAACAAGTATTAATAAAAATCTATGTCAGCAGAAAATATTAAAATGGCATACCACTAAAAGTAGCTCCAGAATCTTTTGAAAAGTCTTCAACAATAATGGGTAAACTAGCAAAACTAGGAAGTCTTACGAGTTCATAGACAGAAGGCTAGAAGAAACAAAACAGTAAAAGTAATATTTTTACATTGAATCATAATGAAACCTATGCAGGGATATTTATCTTTTGGTTATAGAACTGCTGTAAGTAGAACTTCACATAATTCAGCAAAGCAGTTCCTAATCAAGATAATACAGTCAGGATCACTTTATATGAAATACAGAATTAAATACATTACTGTTGCAAACGATTCCTCTAACAATTACTAATTCAGTTTCATTGTAGCTATAACTACTCTACATGTGTTTACTTTGAACTTACTAAATTACTTTGAGAATCTCTTGGATATAAAACTAGATTTCAAAGTTTTTTAAAAAAGCAAATATACTCTTTCTGTGGTCATAAAATTAAATGCAAGTAAAAGATGTGCTTCAGCAAAACAAAAGCATAAATCTTGAGGAAGATCTGTGGCTGTAATATGAGAAATTCAGCAATGTATAAAAACAAAAATAAACTACATCATACTGCCTGGATATTTAGCAGCACCTGGGCAATCTTGATCCATTTCCAAAACTGTAGCAGGATTAGACCAGATGGAAGACCATTACTGTAGGTTAAACCAGGACATTGAAAGGCAAAAACAATAAATAAAATAATGGAAACACAGATACTATATTGCAGGGGTGAAATGTAAATTTTGTTCCTGGTGGTTCTGTGGGTGTGGCTTGGTAGTGACTGGGTCATGTGACTGGGTGGGTGTGGCCTTTTTTCATTTTAAAAGCCTTTTTCTACCCAAGTATTCACTGGATTAGGCATGATTGCATGGCTGCTGTCATCCTCAGAGGCTCAATTTACATTTTAAAGGCATTTGTTTCTACCTAATCCAGCAACTACTTAGGTAGAAACAACTAGCTTTAAAATGTAAAAGCCTCCGACGATCGCGCAGAGGTGGTGAGGCCAGGGATTTTTGCTACCGGTTCTCTGAACCACCTGCCATCGCTACCGGATGGGCCGAACCGGTCTGAACCAGGAGCATTTCACTCCTGTTATATAGGTAACTCTGTGAAATTATAGGAAAAAAGTTCCATTCAAAGTGACTTAACTCTATATCACATAGATTTCTACAGAAACTTTCAAGGAGGTATCTAGTGTGAAAAAAGCACTGATCCTTCAGCATACAATACCTACCCCTGTTAAGCTGTATTCTTGAAACACCCAGGATTTGTCTTCATTCGTGGCACAACATAGAGCAGCAACTCCATTTCCAATAGCACAAATAGGCTCTATTTTTTAAAAAATAAACCTTTATATAAAATCTTCAGTTTTATAAATTTTGAAATGGGTCTTTCTTTGAAAAACAGTATATCACATGCTATATAAATACAATGTTTACTTTTTCACATTTGTGTTGTTTTTAAATGAAAGGGCTCAAAAAGGTTAAAAAGGAAGAATAAGCAATGCATATTCAAGTCTATTCATGCATTCCTAACAATTATTGAGCAGATTGTGCATCTGCTATATTGTCCAAAATCTTTTAGGGACTAGAGTCAAAGTAGAAGAAATATTAAAGATAATATGCACATCTTATACATTAATCACCACTTTTTGCAACATACTTTCTGATCTATGATGTCTCGATGTACACAATAGCATGTAAAACACCAAGGAAGTTTACCTACTGTTCTCCGAACTGAAATGCTGCAATATTCTAGCTAAGTAGCCACTGTTTGCTAGATCTGTCAAAGCACCAGGACAGTCAGGAATCAACAGAGCATGGTATCTTGCACCTAGGTAGGAAACACAGGTAAAGCCCATTATTCAAAACCAGGGAGGCAGAGATGACTCAAAAGACTAATGGACAGTGTTTTCCTAAAGCATTTTCTGCTGTTTTATTTGCTCTACTAAACTTTCAATAGCAATATATGACAGTCCTATTGCATAGAAATTATAAATCCATTTTTAAATTAAATTTAACTTAAATAAAAAGGTTTGCCTGGTAATAATTTCTGCAACTCACTAATTTCTGCAAGCCATTCAGTATTCCCAAACAACGTTCACATCCAGGACAAGATCAATGTATCCCAGAGGTATATTCAATCTGCCCAACTTTTCTACTATTAGAAGAAACTGATTTGCTTGCTTCCCTAAAAGATCAGTGCCCTTTGGGATAAATGTAGCTCTCTGTGAGAAAGGCAGGGAGGAAACAAGCAAAGGGAGCACTGCTCACATATTAGCCATCCTTTAAAAGTATAATCATTATACCAGGGGTGGGTTCTATTTACCTTTACTATCAGTTTGCAATGGGAGCGCTCTTGCGCCTGGCGCTTCTACGCATGCGCAGAACGTCCATGATGACATCCGGGTAGGTGGGAGGAGCCTGCCACCGTCGTTGCTACTGGTTCACAAGATCCGGACCAAACCAGAACCACCCACCACTGCATTATACCCATCCTAACATCACTACTGCCCAATGTCTTGAATCTGTACTTACCTGTTTTGAAAACAAAACAGAATCTGAAACTAGTTTGATTATAAATTGCTCTTAATTATAATAATTTAAAGAAACCATTAAGTAAGTTTGATTGATTGATTGATTGATTTTATTTATTTATTGCATTTCTATACTGCCTCTCTCCATGGACTCGGGGCGGTTTCCAGCCAAGTTAAAACAATAATATACACAAAATTTAAAATATAAAAATTATATCCTAATTGGCTATACATAAATTTGTTAAGATCCCAGTTTAAAATTTATAAAGGTGAAAACAAACTCCTAAATTTTATCAAGGGGAAATATGAAGACATGGCTTTTATTGGGTCTGAATTATAAAAACAATCAAAGCTTTGAGAGCAAATGTTTTCCTCCTAAAAATGCAAATGGAACAAAAAGAGCTTTAAAGCAACTTGATTATCAATTTAAATTATCTTTATTTTAAAATACAATATGCAGTAGAAATGTATCCAGATATTAAAAAGACCATTAATGTGTAGGTAACAAAGGGAGATATACCCAATCATAAGTCAAAAAATATCTCACCATCAGTTGATTCCAATTTGGCTGGATTTGCGTAGGATTTCATACGGAAATCCTGGATCCAACGCATGTTTGCTTCATTAACCCCAACAAAATCAATTGGCTTCCCCTGTAACAGTAAAGCCCAATTAATGCATATGCATATCCTTTGGGATAAACATTTAGTGAAACAAAAAATATTGGGGGGGGGATTTATCCTGTCTCCATGAAGTAAAAAAACTTGTTGGTACTAAATGAAGACGTCATTTTTCATATGATCCAAAATGGAAATACTGGCCAATACACACAAATACCTCCCCAAAAATATTGTACTTTTACAACTTGTGCACTCTTCTTAAAGAGCTTAGCTGGACTTAGTTGCTTTTTAATAAAACAAAGCATCTACTGATTCCTGCATTTTGAGATCCCTCTAGGAAATTGCATATGGAAACAAAAGAGAAAAATAAATATAAATAAATAAAATAAATAAATAAAAAAATAATGGTGGATAATATTTACTTTCCACTACTTCACTAAAAGCAGGCCAACGTTACCTGTAGGTGCCTAGTTCAGAACACTGCAACTTCAGATTCCATTCCATTCTAAACCCATTACTGAAGGCCATCATTTCCTGTAACAGTTCCTTCCTTCCTCTTTTTTTAACCATCTTGCCTGCGGAAGAATCTATTTCATCACCTACATAATAAAACTAACATGGAACACTTACACTTACTTACCCCTGGGGTAGCAACTTGTAGATTAAAAGCGGAGCTCGCCAATGTAAAAGAGTGGAAGAAGGAGTCAGCTGACACACCTGGTGGGCAGATATAAGCACATTATATGTGTAGTGGGAGCTTCCATATGGGGGAAAAAACATTGGTATGGCTGCATATCTAGAGGAATAAAATCTGGATGTGACCTAGATAGCAGCAGACATACTGAAAAAGTCATCTGGTGTCATGCCTCTCTCAGCGTCCGACTCGAAGGTCAAGGAGGAACAGCTGGCAAAGAGCATTGCAGGGGAGGCTGATGCTACAGATGAGGATGGGGAAGAGCAGGCCCAGGCTGGATCCAGTGGGCTAGGGGTGGAACCAGAGAGGACGAGTTCAGAGGAGGAACTGGGATCAGCTCCCTCACCTGATCCGAGGCAGAGACACAGGGACAAGAGAGCTTTGGAAAAAGGTCTACTCAGGAGGAATGGGATGCAGCTGAGCTGGAGGCTTTAAAACTAGCCAGTTTTGCAGGATTAATTGCTGGAGTCAAAGGCTGTTTTTTGGTGTAGCTGCTTGGTAATACTTTGCCTCCGAGATTCTGGATTCCTGCTGATGAAATATTTCAGCAAGCTTGAATGGTGTTACTTCTTGGTAATTGTGAGTACTTTGAACTGCAGCCAGATTCTGTTTCTAATTTTGGAGTATTTTTTCTAACACAAATATGGGAGCCTTAGCATTCATTATTTTTACTAAACATGCACACTTAATAGCCTTCATATTCCTCAAAGTAAAAAAAAAGCAAAGACTTAATTTTCATGTTGGTCTTGAACAAACAAAAACAGGCTAGCCAAAACTTGCTAAGGGCTAATCAACTTCAGAGAACAATCCTACAGTCCATAAGAGGAAAGTCCTTAAAAACTAAAAGGTTTTGTAACAAGAGAGAAGGGAGGTATATAAAGGCAGTATATAGGTACATATATAAAAAAAGCAATGTGGTGACAATATGAACCTGTTAGAGTACCATGGGGACGTTTATTTTGAAGACTACCTTTTATCTTTCAAGGCTGCTAGGTGGACAAGGTTAACTCAGCCTTCCATCCTTCCGAGGTGGGTAAAATGATTATTGGGGTCAATATGTTGACTCTGTAACCGCTTAAGAAAGGGCTGTAAAGCACTGTAAAGCAGTATATAAGTCTAAGTACTATTGCTAAAGGGAAGTATATTTTAAAAATAATGTAAAGTATAGATTCAACCAAGAGCACTAATAAGCCTCAATGAACAGCTCAACAGAACTGCAATTTCTATGTTATTACAGGCAGAAAACAGAAACCCTATCTGGGGTTAATGGGAGCTGAAACCCAACATATTTACGAGACCATCAGAATATGTTAATACTATGTAGAAATTATAGCAGGGCAACTATTGAATGATGATTATGCACAGGTAAAATGCAATAAACACTTAACTAGATGCAGCCCTATGTGAGTTGGCTGATTAAAAAAGAGAAAGAAAAGGCCAGATCGATATGCGGATGGGTGAGCACCAAGAAATCTCAAGGTTGAAGGCTACATTAGAAATGTCATCCACGATAGGAGAAAAAGGTTGCATGTAACTTCTTCCAAACTGCTGTCTGGGACATTAGACAGATCAGCCCATGGAAAAAAAAATGGGGACAGTAGGACAGGGATGGTAGGCACGCAGCTGCACTTATGCAGTCCCCTTAAGGACCTCTTAAAAAGCATGAAAGGTCCATGGTAGACAGTTTAAGGGGAAAAGCAGGGGGATTAGGAAGACTAACAACAGGATCAAGTAGGATGTTCCAGACATTGTAGGAGTCTATTGCAGGAGTCGTACTTCCTACAATCAAGATTGAATTTGGATCTATTGATAGCCCTTGTGATGTTGTGGTTGAAATTAAAATGCTCATTTACAGGTAGGGAGCTTTGGTAAATGATCTTATGAACTAAGCATACATCAGAACGCCAGATCTATAGATCAGAAGCGGAACTCCGCTTTTGAAGCAGCTTATAAAGACCCATCACTCCCGACGCAGCCAGATAGACTCCACCCTGCAATCGCCGTATCGATCAAGCGGCCGGGAGTATCCTTCTCCAATCTCCCTCCTGCGTCCAGCTGCGCGGGAACCAGGCATGCGCAGAGCGGAGTATCTAAGGTCGGAAGAGCCACCCCCCCCTGCTGTTGCCCCTGACCAATAGACGCCTTTTTCAGGGGCGATTCTCTCAATACAACCCTCCCCCCCCCTCGCCTTTCCCATTCAGAGCTCAGATCCGCCGCCTTCGCCCGGAAGAGCCGTAGAGGAGGGCGGGGAGGGCCAGAGGCACAGGCCTCACCTGCAGCAGCGGCGCTGGCCACAATGAGGCACGTCGGCTTGCTGAGCCTCTCCGACATGCTGGCGGCGTCGGCAGCGGGAGGTTCCCGGAGAAAAGGGGAAGCGGTCGGCGCCCCGCCTGCGCTTCCCGGCTGGGAACCTCGCCTCGCTTTCCGCCCACCAGCCCGCCCAGCTTTCGCCTTGCGCAAGCGCCCTCGAGTCGGCTGCCCTCTTTAATAAAGAGGGCGGCCCGGTAGGAGATAGGGGCGGGTCGCTTTCCGCGGCTGCTTTCTCTGGTGGGCTGAGTCCCCTCCTTTCTAATATAATCTAATTTTGCAGCCTTGGGGAGAGGTGCCTCTTTCTTGTAGCCAGAAATCCTCTAAAATAAAATGCACACATTGTTGCCATTGTATTATTGTTTTTTTCCTTCCCCAACGCTGCTGAATAGAATAGAATAGAATAGAATAGAATAGAATTCTTTATTGGCCAAGTGTGATTGGACACACAAGGAATTTGTCTTTAGTGCATATGCTCTCTCAGTGTACATAAAGAAAAATAAAATACATTCATCAAGAACAGCGTTGTTTTGAGGGTAGAAGTTGAAACAATTTATGTCCAGGATGTGAAGAGTCTACTCTGTGGCAGAAGTGAAATCCAAAAATTTTCCCAGCCAGTTCTGCGGGCGTGGCTTGGTGGGAGTGGCAGAGGAAGGATATTGCAAAATCTCCATTCCCTCCCCACTCTGGGGCCAGCTGAACAACTCAAAATTTCAAGTACCTGGCCTGTAGATATTTTCACAGCCCTGTTTTTGAATGGTAACTTTAAAAAATGATATTTGTTTATTTTTCAGTGGTGAGTCGACATTGAAAATTTGACATTAATTTTTTAGCATTTTCTGCATTGCTAGGAATTCCACTATTTTCATTCAGCATCTGCTGCTTGCTCCTATCGTTCCTTGAAAAAAAAATGCAGAAGAAATGGATTTGAGTCTTATAGCAACTTTTAACTTTCCTAGGGCAATCTCAGTCTTTCGAATTGTATGTTACTGTTGTATGGGAATGTATGGAATTCCTGGAATGCTCCAGGCCCTATAAAGGACAGGTGTGCACCTGAATCTGGAAGATGAAGACAAAATATAAAGTAGATGCTCTAATCTCTGTAGATTAAAGCTATTGTAGCCTCGTAAAACATTCACCCTATCCAGATTAGAATTTTTGGAAGAGGCAGAGGTTGCAAAGGGCATCTCTATTTTTCTTGGATCAGGTATGTAAATCATAATGATACAGTCACAATTGATTGTGTGGGAAAAAAAGTGCACTATCTTTCTGTACTATGAATATTCTGCTCTAATGGAAAATTCTACAAAATCCTGAAACTACTATGCCGTATTTAAGTATGAGCTGAAAGGAAACCCCATTCCTAATTGGTCATATTACTTTGCAATAATTTAGGTAAAAATAAAGTAGAAGAATACTAGTTGGTGCCACTGGGTCTTTGATTTGAGAAGATGATATGAGAAGATGGTACGTTGTTTTATCGTAGATGTCTTTTTCCATCTTGAAGGAGATAAAATGCCTCTATGATAGTCTGCTTGGCTCCTCACATTCATTTGGCTGGCCTAATATCCACTTGAGACCATTTGGTTGGCGTGGTATTTAGCTGTTCCTGCTGCTGCTGTTGCGGTTGTATTTTTATTGTGCCTTTTTTTTTAAAGCTAATTTCAAGGACATGAACTGTATCTACTCAGAATGTTTACTGGCACGTAATCTAGTAGATTTCCTCTATTTCCGGTCTCCTTTTTAGACGGTCTGGTGCATGGACTGGGAGGCCTTAGGTTAGGTCATCCTCCTCGAATAGATCCAGCTGCTCAGGTTTATTTATTTACATATTAGATAGTTTATATAAGTATAAGGTTTGTGATTGATAAGCCTCAGATCTCTGGCTTTGTCCTTCCAGAGGCTGATATTCCCATAGGTTCATCTGAAACAGTTTCTTCAGCTTCAGACTCTTAGTTTCAGAGCCCAGCCCATGACACGAACCGCACCATTGAAGTCATCTATTCTGTGGATCAAAAAGTCTACATTCTAACCATGGAATTCAATGCAATCTCAATTTCTCTACAAGATCAAAACAAATCTGGCTCAGCTATCACCCGCTAGCAAGTTGAACAATTGAGTCTTTTCATTTTTTGAATCAGGGCTGCTTTGTATTTTGTCTCCAAAACTGCAGTTAAGGTGAGGCTATCACATTTATTCACTTGAAAGATTTATGCATTAAGAACAGGTTTTGACGTGTGTGTCATCCCCCCCCCCTCCGGAAACTGGATTAAAGAACAGGAATTGTACCTCCATTCTAGTCTTTCATTAGCAGAAAGTCTTTGAAAACTGTATTGTAAGTGGCTTTTATCACAGTGCCATCCCTCTCATAACGGGAACTGATCTGGGTATAATTATCAGGGGCAGTTTTGATTGATTGATTTAAATTCTGTTGTATTCCCAGAGAGGCATGCACTTGTGGTATTTTCCATCTCAAATGCTTTGGATGTTCAGCCCCTTGACTTGGGCAAATAAATGCCATTTGTCACATGCCTAAAATATTCTGGAAAGAGAACTTTTTAAGATCTCATCCTCCAGCATGAGACACAAGTTGCAATCTAGATTGGTGAAGAAACCTCTTACAGTCCAGAAAACGGCCATTTATTGTAGTATAATCAAATGGTAAAAATATTGTCTAAAACTTGAAGTTTCAAAATCTAATCAATGAAAGAGTAAAGTACAATGTTTATCTTCAAGGGGGATAGTATCACACAGAATAACTGAAACTGTATTTAATGAAATAACAGAATATAGGTCATAGGCGCTCCATGGATCTTTATATATCCTTAAAGATGTTTGTAGTTCCCATCAGGAATATATTTCTGTACTTCTGGAAGGCATGCTGATTTCATGGTGCAAGGACTGCATGTACTGGTAGTTTTTCACCTGGATACCATCAAAGTCAAATGATTTATGATACAATCTAGGGGTGGGTTCCACTTACCTTTACTACCGGTTCACATTGGAAGGGTGCACATGGATGCTTCTGCGCAGCACAGATCGTCCATGATGACTTCCGGGTGGGTGGGCGGAGCCTCCCATCGGTTTTACTACTGGTTCACAAGAACGGGACCAAACCGGGAGCAACCCACCACTGGCACAATCCTGTCTTTAACTGTCCTCCGCACAAAAAAATGAAAGGCCAAACTGGCTGCATAGAAATTAATTTTGAAATAATTGCATGCCTCTCCCTATATTTCCTATTTTACCTTTAGAAAAGAAACAGCGTTTCAAAGAGGAGAAGAATCCCTGTCCTAAAAACGTTGCCATTGCTTTTAAAGGAGCAAGAGGAGCAGAGGTGGGTTTTAGCAGGTTCTGACCAGCTCTGGAGAACTGGCAGTGGAAATTTTGAGAATTTCGGAAAACCGGTAGTAAAAATTCTGACTGGCCCCACCCCCATCTATTCTCTGCCTCCGAAGTCCCATCTGATCGAAAGAAAATTGGGATTTTGCAGTATCTTTTCTCCTGGAGTGGGGTGAGAATGGAGATTTTACAGTATCCTTCCCTGCCAGCCCACCAAGTCACACCCACCAAGCCACACCACACCCATAAAGCCACACCCACAGAACCGGTAGTAAAAAAAAATTGAAACCCACCACTGAAGAGGAAGGCATTTGGATTATGTGAGACAACAGGATTTTTAACTGTTTTATAGTTAAATTCTTAAACTGTTTACACTGCTCTATTTACACGTTCTCTCCTGTATGTGATTCTTAGAAATTAAATGCCTGTGATTTGGTGGTCCCAAGGAAAAGATTAAATGATAGAGTTCTGCAAAGTATTTGTTTTGAAAAGCCATCTGTGCATCCATGCACAACTGCATCCCTTTAGTTTAGCATACAATTGCACATAGATGCCTAGGAAAGCTATTAAAGAGAGGTGTCCAAAGGACACTGATTTTTAATGTTTTGAGGATATTTTTTGTGAAGTACCTCTTTCATTGACTTTAATCATGTTAAATTTATTTTTCCAAATCGATATATTTTTCTTGAAACTCACTTAGCCATATTCATTATAATGTGGTTTTATTAAGGTACTGCTATGGCTTTTTTGATGCAGCATGTTCTCTGGCATGCAAACACAAGGTTAAAAACCACTGGTTTTCCTTTTTATTTATAATTCTACTCGTTTATTCCCAAATTTCTCATTTATGACCGTATTTAGGATTTGTCTCAAAATCTGGTTTGCCATGGGGGAAAACAACAACTGTTCACCACCTTCTAATCTTCATGAAGTTTCATTCCAAACATGTTTGATTTTTGAGCTCACCCTATTTACAGTACTTTAGTCTGTATCACCTTCATGGTTGTTACCAAAGACCAGTTTTTCAGTAGCATGACATGATACCATATGAATCTTTCTAAGCATTATGAGAAAATTCAAGAGCATCAAAAATTTGATTCTTACACATAGCAGGAGACCTGCACTTGGAATCATTTGTTCCAAAATGAGCTGTCAACAAATCAGTGATGATGATTAGAGGTGAAGACTGAATTCCTATTTCCAAGTTAACCAATTTTGTAAAGAAGACATTGCCTTCCAGCTGGAAATAGAGGCAGTGGTGAAATCCAATTTTTTTACTACCGGTTCTGTGGGTGTGGCTTGATGGGCTTGGTTGGCATGACAGGGGAAAGAAACTGCAAACTCCCCATTCCCTCCCCACTCCTGAGGGAAGGATATTGCAAAATTTCCATTCCCACCCCCATTCTGCTGGACAGCCAGAGGTGGTATTTGCCGGTTCTCCAAACTACTCAAAATTTCCACTACCGGTTCTCCAGAACCTGTCAGAACC
>JANHFP010002512.1:98021-126770 GCA_032468135.1 Calamaria suluensis | reverse complement strand
GATTTTGCAATATCCTTCCCCCAGGAGTGGGGAGGGAATGGGGATTTTGCAGTATCCTTCCCCTGGAGTGGGGTGGGCATCGAGATTTTGCAGTATCCTTCCTCTGCCACGCCCACAAAATCAGTAGTAAAAAAAATGGATTTCACCCCAGCTTTTACCACTACACTATTGAATGAAAACTTCATCATTACAAAATTTCACTGGGTCATCCACCCTTATTTGACTTTTATTAATAAGATTAGCAAGAAAGCTTTAATATAATTAAGTTACTAAAGAGCGCATGTGTTCTCTTTTATCAGCCCGTTGTTTTCAAGCCACAAATTTTGAAGAATTCCTGTTAAATAGGTTGTGTATTGTGCTGCTTTTATTGCATTTGTCCTTTATATAGTATCCAAACAGTATGGGAGGGGGGAAATCAAACCTTATTTGGAAAGTTATTTTGGCACCTTAAATCAGAGAAAAAATGTTTTTAATATGTGTTTTGTTGTTTTGGATTTA
Organism: Calamaria suluensis; assembly: GCA_032468135.1. Taxonomy (NCBI): domain Eukaryota; kingdom Metazoa; phylum Chordata; class Lepidosauria; order Squamata; family Calamariidae; genus Calamaria; species Calamaria suluensis. The sequence continues at coordinate 126,272 of JANHFP010002512.1, read as the reverse complement.
TGTTGTAAATCGCCAAAGGAATATTTAACCTTCTGCTGTGAGCCACCTGGAGTCACTCTATAAACTGAGATGATGTACAAGTCAATAATAAAATACTGGTTTACATTAATTTAAAGCATGTCTCCCAAAAGCTTCAAATGCGTATTTGTATTACTGCAAGGAATAATGGTTTGCATCTGGCGACACTTCCTTTTCTTCTTCAAGTTTATCAGTGATCCATGGTGATCTGTTCAATTTAATTTCTTACTATATCCCCTTTCAAGCTTCATTTTTTTTATTTACCTGAATGGTAAAAAGAAATATACAGACACAGAAGAATAGGAAATTTAAGAGTGGCCACAAGATGGTAGCACACTATGTGGAAAGAAAGAAAACAGGAGGAGAGAAGCAAACAGAAAAAAATGAACAAGGTGACCCTGTTGCTTGTGCAAAAAGATCAGAATTCAGGCAAGAGGAAAATAAAGACAGTGAAATAACTGGGTCCTGATGAGAACCAGTTCAAGAAATTACTAAACTGTGACTTGTTCTTTGTGATCTTTTAACATTGATCTCAGTGGGAAAATATGGGGCTGTAGTAAGTAGCTAGTTTGTGTTTGTGACAAACAATCAGCCAGCCCTAACCCATGGACACAACCTGCATATAACTGGGTCTTCAGGGAAACAGATAAACCGGACCCCATTAAAAAGTGCCCAGAGTTGCTAAATTTGGATTGCTGTATTTAAGTGATCTATAAATGCTCCAAATGGTTTTGCTTGATTTGACATCTGATCTTTTGCTTGAACAAAATGACATCTGATCTTCATCTCCACCTTGAAATTTCACTGGACGTTACCTTAAATGGACAATTGAAACTTAGGTTCTCATGTTGTTTACTACTGTGTAAAAACTGAAAACTCTGCCTTTTAAGCTACATATTCAACAGGTCTTAAGCAAACTGTGCTCAAATAAGCTCACAACTGAACTTGACTCAATTTTGTGGAAGCTCTGCTGACTTTTCTGGATTTTAAAATAGCTTTTGCTTCATTCTACAGTTCAATATATTTGTAGTGATGAATAATAATCTACTGTAAAAGGCAGACTAAAATATTTTCAGTTGATCCTATCTCTTATTATGACAAAGAGAAAAAGGACCCCAATATATATATATATATCTCCCATATTTTTCAGAGTATAAGATGCATTTCCCCCTCCCCAAAAGTGGGTGGAAATGGCTGTGCCCACCCATCAGCCCCCAACCTTTGGCCATTTTTGACCTCCACACATAGCGTTTTTGGCGTCCTCATGCTCCATTTTAGACCTGTTATGCATGCTGATTGCCATAGCATGTCACTGCTTATTGCCGCTTCCTTGCATCACATTTTTGGCCTCCGCACGCCTTGTTCTTGGCTTCCACTCATTGCAGTTTCAGTTTCGAAAGCATGTTAAAAATGCAAGTAGAAAAATAGGGACCACCTTTGGTGGGAAGTTAACAGCGTTTCGTGCGCCTTTGGCGTTTAGTCATGCCGGCCACATGACTACGGAGATGTCTTCAGACAGCACTGGCTCTTCGGCTCTGAAACGGAGATGAGCACCGCCCCCTAAAGTCAGAAATGACTAGCACATATGTGTGAGGGAAACCTTTACCTTTACCTTGCTTTTTCAGCCAGTTCCAGGTGGCAGAACGGGCCAAAAATGCAACATGCAGAGGCAAAAAATAGGATGTGTGGAGGCCAAAAATGTGACATACAGAGGCAGAAATCTGACATGTGGATGCAGCAATCTGGGGATGTGCTATGGTGATCCCCGTACCCTAGAACAGGTCTAAAATGGAGTGTGTGGAGGCCAAAAACACAACATGCAGAGACCAAATCCACGACACACGGAGGCAGCGATAGTCTGCAGCGATCCCCGCAGCCTGGAACAGCTGATTGGTGGTATTCCAGGAGGCTGATCCAGCTGCCAATCAGCTACTCATTCTGAATCAGATTGTGATAATGTGCTGAAGCTGACAGACTGTTTGCTGTTTGCTGCAAGGACGCTAGCCAGATGAATACCGATGGATGATGGTAGGCAGAGGCAGAAATTTATTTTTTTTTGTTTTCCTCTCCAAAAACTAATGTGCATCTTATACTCCGGAGTCTTATACTCTGAAAAATATGGTATATATGTTATTAATAGGGTTAGCAAGAAAGCTTTAATGTAATTAAGATACACTATTTTAGTTTATTTTAGTTAATTTTCCTGCCTAGGTTTTATATCTAGGCAGGACAAACCAAAAGGTTCAAGTACAGATTAGTCAAAAACCTCACTCAAAAACAGTAACTGTGAGATGGGCCTTAGAGTCCAAGTGGATGATCACTTAAACATGAGCCAGCAGTGTGTACCAGCAGTCAAAAAAGTTAATACAATCCTTGGTTGTATAAATAGAGGGATAGAATCAAAATCAGGTGTGGTATTAGTATTGTTTTATAAAGCCTTAATAAGGCCACACCTGGAATACTGCATTCAGTTTTGAACACATTACGAAAAAGATGTTGAGGCTTTGGGGGAAAAGTGGAAAGAAGAGCAACTAAGACGATTAAAAGTTTGGAGGCAAAGATGTGAAGAATGGCTGCCATTTGGGTATTCCTAGTCCAGAGAAAAGAAGAACTAAGGGAGACATGATAACAATATTTCAATATTTGAGGGACCGCCACAAAAAAGAGGTTCTTCATCATTAGAGAAAGGTCTTTTAAAGGTCTTTTTAAGAAAAGACTGTCTGAAAATGATATTGGGTATGATCTCCTGTTTGAGCAAAGGGCTGGATTAGAAAGACCATCCAGGTCCCTTCCAGATCTACTCTGATTAAAGTTATTAAAGACCGCATGTGCTATATCAGCAAGTTATATTTTCAAACCACACATTATGAGAAATTCATTGTTGGATAGGTTGCATGTGGCTTTTATAGTATAACATTGGGGAATTCTTATCTGAAATTTCAATTAGAACATATCTTTTGCACTCACTATTGAATGTGGGCAGTTGCTATTGGTCAATAGTCACTGATTTAACTCAATTTAATTAACTCCTATGTTCCTGTTAATATTAGGATGACTTAGTCCAAATAATTATCTTTAATTTTGCAGTCTGAAGAATGCACACATTTTTTTATTTAGGTAATTACAGTACTATGAAGATCACAAATAAAAGTTAAAAACCAGAAGAAAAAATCAAGCAGCACTGGAGAATCAGATTTTAATTCTATGTAGATATTTATTTTACATGACAATACACAAAAGTACCTTTCAAAACTCTCCAGGAGAAAAAATAATTCTCCTTTTAAGTTTTATCTTTAAGCAGCACTTTTAAAAATGACAGTACAAGTAGTTTAAAATTCCTATTCAGCAACAGGATATACTAAAATTGTAGTCTGAAACTTCATTCAGGAACATCTCAGAACAAAATAAGTGTGTGCACAAACACACTAATGTAAATGGAAACATGAAATGTTATTTAATTGAACAAATGAGTGTTTAAGATGAGGAATAACAAGATCTTTTCATATCAGAAAATAAATAGTGAACATAAAATGACATAAACTTGTCAATTGACATATTACAAACAGAAATTACCACTACTAAAAACAGTACAGTACAGGAAAGTTGATTGGTCCTTCCTGTTTTCTTTTGAAACTAACCAAGGCTTTAAACTCCAAAAAATCAGTCTAAGAAGTTTTGAAATAGAAGGTGTACCTGACAGAAAATCAACTATGTCAGATGAAGAAAGAGGATGTGTCACAATTACATTCCTAACTTAGATTAAGAGTGAAGACGTTTGTCCAAAACCATTTACCATGTTAATTCCTATCCCTCCAGTGTTGTATTGGACACGGAATAACAAACACACACTAAACTGCACTATTGAAGAAACAGTTGTGGGGCCTGAAAAATACAACCAAGGAAACAAAAAAGCCAAAGCAGGAGCAGAAGCATCTATGGGTGTTTTTTTTTTTTTGAGGGGGGGGAACTTGTGCTACTGGTTCAAACTCACTCACTGATGCAACAAGGAGAATTGGTGACAAACCTGAAAAAAATAAATTCAAAAATAAGAGCAATACCTCCACCCTACCCTGCCACTCCACAAAAGCATAAGGTGTAAGCGCAATATCAAAACATTCCCACTTGGAACCTCCAGCAGTGCACATTCTTGCACAAAAATACAGCCCCATACAAAAAAAGCTGAACTTTGCATGCCAAGGACAACCTCACACCAAGAACTCAGTGATTACTGCATACATATGTAACACAAAAGGAATGCCCGAGATCCACCAGTTTTTACAAAGGCAGGCTTACAAAATGAGCATTTTCACCATCATTTACTCTAACAAGGGGCCTCTGTCCCCTTTCGCACTTGTTTTCAGTATTTGCTCAATTTATTGGAATAACCTGGTTTTGAATGGGAGCAAGAAATATTGTTTTAGTTCACAGACCTGCGAGGGGCATAGATGTCAGCCTTCGTATATGCTTCATGGCATTTTGTGGAACAAAATGGTTCACAAACTATTGTTAACAACTATAGGTGACAGAATGGAGATCAATTTATGCTGAAAATTATCAGATCCATTCATTTGCCAAGACTCTGCATGATATATTTTGAAGCTTGCTATATAGCCGTGATGGCGAATCTAGGGTGCCCAAAGTAGCATGTCATCCATGCTGTCTGGCACGCATGGCATCACCCATTCCTCTTCTGGCACGCATGCACATGCAACAATCAGCTGGCCTTTGCACGTGCAGCAGTGCCAGAAACTGAAAGAGCCTTCTTCCATTTTCTGGCATGAGCATCCGCACTGGCCAGCTGATCAACACATGTGCATATGTGGCAGTAACCGGAAGGCTTGCTGGCTGGTGCACATGCATCCTGGAAACCGGAAGTACTTTATCCAGTGCATGCATGCCCCCTGGGCAGCTCCTCTTCCTGTTCGCGGCCCTGAGAAACGAGTGTGAAGTGCTTCCTTTTCAGCACTCGGCGCCGAAAAGATTCACCATCATGGCTATATAGCTTTACATACAATATTTTTTATGAGCCAGAATTCTATTTCCAGTGCAGATCAACAAAAAGAGATTTTTAAAAATGGAACATACAAGGGCCAGCTGCTCTCTCAGAACTTTAAAAATTGTCCAGGTATATCCTAAGTAAAGGCTAAACACACCTTTATTGGGTACTGACATAAAATCTATTTTCTAGGACTGAATAGTGAGGCACACACAGCATTGACTGTAGTTTGCGCTTGTGATAAACAAAGCCACTTCTTGAAATGTTGCCTTTTATGCTTTCCAACTACCTAGATAGTTAGAAATTATATACAGGATCTTGGGACTTTGTCAGATCAATTCAAAAAAACGAGAACCAATAGGATCAAATTTGATGTAGGCAAATAAGCCAGCAAAAGAAAGATGGAGTTTGAAAATGGGCGTGATCCAAACCAGAGCTGTGTAGAAAAATCTTGCAGAATACAGGTGGTCCTTGTCTTACAACAGTTCATTTAGTGACCGTTCAAAATTACAAGTGCTGACCTATGATGGTTTTGCACATTTACAACCGTTGTAGAACCCTGATGGTCACATGATCAAAATTCAGATACTTTGATACCTGGTTCACATTTATGATGTGTTCCAGTGTCATATGATCTGCTTTTGTGACCTTCTGAAAAGCAAAGTCAATGGGGAAGCCAGATTATACGATAACAGGTAAAAGTATAAACATAATTTGAATACATGAAAAGAGTAAGAGTAAAAAGGCATATTACGACAGGGACGATAGGCACACTGGTGCATTTATGCACATCTCTTACAGACCTCTTAGGAATGAGGTGATGTCAACAGTAGACAGTTTAAGGTTAAATTTTTTGGGGTTTGTGTTTACATTACTAACAATTGTAGTGATTCACTAACAAGTTTGGCAAGAATGGTCATAAAATAGGGCAAAACGCTCTTAACTTGTTTCATTTAGCAACATAAATTATGGGCTCAATTATGGTCGTAACTCAAGGACTACCAACTCCTCCCATGCATCCCTATGAGAGAGATTGTTGGGCAGCTGCTTGGAATGCTGCCAATATCTCAATTCTTAGCCCCTCCCTCATCATGTGACCCAGGGCGGAATTATTATTAAAGCCGGAAGGCATTCCAGCAGCCTTGTCCCAAATGCTCTTGCTAACTTGTTTTGCAATGGATGTTCCTTTAAAAACAATGAAGCAACAGCCAATCATGGTGTGGGTGAAGAAAACAATTTTTAAGGCACTTAGGCTACTATTAGAAAGAGCAGCAAGAAAGTGAGATATTTATCCTTTCAATAGTGATCCGCCCTCACACTTTTTATGAGAGTGAAGCTGAGCGAACCTGTGGGTACAAACCTGTGTTGGCTAACATGTCTTTGCAAAACACAGTTCACAACCACCTGGGGAAAAATTCTAGGGAAATGTCTCAAAACAAGCCAGCAGAAGTGCTGCTGCCTATTAATTACTGACATTTGGCTTCATCTCTAAACAAAAACAATTGTAACATTGTGAAGACAGAGAAAAGCCTATAAAATTGAGGGGAACAGAAATAAAAACAGTCTTTGAAGATGTCTACATAAGCTCCTTATTTCTCAGTGAAGCTGTAACTCAGTTATATCCTTGCATTCAAAAACAAAGCTATTCTCTAGGCCTAGCATGCAAAACTGAACATATTGCCTGTCTGTCTTTTTCACACATGCAATTAGCAACAACTTATTATTTAAACAACAAAATTTAAACAACAGGACCAAAATTTGTCATGATTAATGTTTTGAGATGGGAAAATGTCTTCTTTGTTTTAGTTATTTTTGTACTATACAGTATATTGTCTGGGTGACTTGCAGCTCTTTATATTATTCAAACATTTTCTATCCTCTACTTTGTGGAAATTTCTACCAAGGAAGACTCTGCATTCCAGCTAGTTTTAGGACAAAAATGTCAATTATTGAGAGAAATTTGCACCAAATACAAGTTAGCTGATGAAATGTCTTCTCTACTCTTGGAGGACACACACAAAACCTCCAAGTGGACTCAATGACTCTGCAAAAGAATGCAAATGACCAGCTGTCTGCAAGGAATATCAATCCTTCCATTCCTCACCATCCAATCAGGGTTGAAGTAGTTTTTTGGATGAGAAGCAAAACATCTTCAACGAAAAACCAAAAAGTCCAGTTGCCTCTTGAAAAAGCACCTTTGGGACCCATCTCTCAGGGTTTTTTCCCCTTATCCCTTATCCCCAATGATCAACAACTGTCACTTCATGTAAAGTTGGAAGTCACCCTCCTCTGAATAAAGCAAAAGAATTAACAGCATATTTTTTAGTATGCTTTGTTTTTATGTTTACATTATGTTTATTATGTGAAAAATGAGTTTGGAAAATGGTGCCAGTTTTAGTAAGGACAGGATTGAGACAAAAACGCTGTTGTGGAACGTGTTTAACAAAGGTAACAGGATTAGAAGAGAGGACAACAGAGATCAAATTTGCAATAATTTAAAATAGGCAGGCACTACCATGTTGCGCTGAAACTAAAGACGACATAGAAGAGAATATTATGAAATTACAAACAGGAAGTATACAATCAGGGTTACTGTTAAACATTAAGATAAAGGTAATGCCAATCTGCAGATTTGGACAATTCATAGTTTATGGGAAGAATGGGATAGTACGAGATACGTTTTGTCTTTTGTTCAAAAACACATAAAGATAGACTGTGCTGGAGAAGTAAATAAATTGTAAGAACAACATAACGACAAATTTAAACAAGTTCATGAAGGATAATCACACACTAATGCCATTAAAATTCAGAACAGCAGTATTTTTTCCAATGATATGTTAATCTGTAAAAGCTGAGCACTGAAAGTAAAGAAAATAGACACCTTCAAATTATGGATTTGGAGACTATTACTGAGAGAACCCTAAATAGCAAGGGGGAACTAATTCAATCTGTTCTAAAGAAAATAAAGACTGATCCCTTGAGACAATGATCAGAAGCAGAAACTTTGAGAGCTGGACATGTGATTCAAATGTATGATGTGATTCAAATGTATGATTAAAAAAAACTGTTATTGGCAAGGCTGAGGGAAGCAGAAAAAGGGGGAACCAGCACAGATAAACAGGATTAAGGAGATCACTGGAATATCTGGGGAAGTGCTATGGATTATCACTGGGACAGATGGTACTTTTATAGTCATATTTGGCCTAAAATTATGACATTTAATTAACATTTCTTATAGCAAAGCTAAATGACATGTCTTCTGCCATGGATTTAAATGTAAGTCCTCTCTTTTAAGAAGTTTTAATAGATATGTTTTATTAACAAAAAAAGATTATGCAAAATCCTAAAGAAAAAAAATTGGCACAAGCAAATATCCTTTACAGCTATGGATAATTGCTGTACTCTATTACATGCAGAGGCTACAAGATTGATTTTCCTTCAGTTTTTTTTAAAAGCACAATGCATTTCCCCATTTCTCCCCATTAAAGCAAGTGTCTCATATGAAATAGACTAGAAACTTGTTCATGGTACGTACAATATAGGAAGAATTGCATGGAAAAAAAATGCCAACACTATTTTCTTCTTAAATCCAAGATCAGAGAAGAAGCAAGTAAATTACATAGGGTAATTAGAAGATTATTTGAGCAATGGAACACTGTTCAGGGCAACAAGGACGGACATTGCAATGTTATAAAGACGATGGCAAGGAGCAGAACACAAAATATGATTTGCAGTCTATTCAGATGCCAATGATTGGACAGGTAGAGGAGGCAATGGCCAAAAAACTTTCAAATGAATCAGACTATAGCTTTGAGTTGTCTTAATAGACGATGACAGCAAACAGATGGAACTGAAAATCCATACTTAAAAAATAAAAGTAAGCTGATTTTCAAGGTCTCCTTTTTCTTCCAAGTAAAGGAAGCCTTTCCCCTTTAATGATGAAGCATCATTTACATATTTAACAGGTCATTTAAATTTTCAGGTTGACTTAAAGTATGTCTTAATTTTATATTCAAAACACATTCACTGGCCAAAAGATTTGCAACAACCAATGATCAAAATACGATCAAAATATGAGTTTTTAAAAATGGTAAATGTATATTCCATCCGTCAAGCTTTTCAAGCTCTCAGTGGTTCAAGCAGTTTAATTCCTTCCTTCCAAGGTTACAGTGGCATGATACAAAGCTATAAAATATTAATCCCCACTCTCATATGGCAGGTTTCATCAGTGTTTTAAATTTTAATCTTCCCAAACTGATCTCATGTTTCTAGAAAATTGCAACCTTATTATACAGATACTTTAAAAATATCTCTATTTACTTTTCATGTCATATGAATATATTGTAAGCTACTGCACAGTAACATAACAGGATTTTTAATAGCTTAATTAGCTATTTTTTGTATTTATACAACAGAGCTGTAATATACATATGAAGTATTACAATCCATTTCATAGCAGCAAATGACTTACTGAGTACCAGCACAACGCACTATCTTAGAAAGTTTTGAAGAAGTAAAAGTGACAATGAATCTTATAGCACCTTAAACATTGGCATCTTTTATAAATCAAATACAAATAGCAACTGGATTTTTCCATCCTCAACAGGGTGAATATCATAGTAAATATTGACTGAAATCTCATAGATTTTAGTAAATTATGTTTGGAAAAAAACATTCAAATTAACCTTCCCATCAGCAGCCATGTCATCAAAATGTTAAGTTGCATCGTGAAGTGCATCAACTGGAATTTTTTCCAGGCACTATTTCATACAAAGGCACTGGTGCATAAACAAGGGTAATACAATAATGATAAATATTTGCAAAGTTCAATGAGTATCATATCCAAGATCTCACAGGATACTTCTAGTATCTTGCATGAAATGTTGCATTCAACTACCCTAAACCTTTCAAGGCTTTCAGTAGCAAAGTCTTCCCAATGTTAAGGTTCCACAGATGCTATTGCAAGCCCTGACCTAATGGGAAAATGAGGGAACAAGAGAAATCATATATTTGTTTTAATATTGCACCAATGTCTAGAACAGAGATCCAAATCTGGGCACCCGCTCCTTAGTAAGATGTTATATGTTGTTCTGGGTGGTAACGTTAATGAAATAGACTTTATTCAGAAGGCTACAAAAGTCACCCTGTGATGCCCTTTCCCTGTTAATGTCACCTACTATATTCCCCCTTAGAACCAGGCTTAAGCTGAGATTTGTTAAGCTATTAATGATGGCAATTAATGTCAGATTTGCATTCAAAGAAGAGATCTGAAGTGAGAGGACTGTAATAAAAGGGGACCTTTTTTCCTGGAGGAAAATTATTGCAGCCTTCAAATCTCTTCTGGACATTCACCCACCCCATCAGCGTTTTTAATTATGTTTAATCCACAATACCCACTTTAATTAAATAGCATTATATTTTTAGAACTTGAGATCAGCAAATAGCCTACATTTGCTATTATCATTTTTTAATCATGGTACTATTATTTAATCAACCAGAGTCGTTTCTGAGCGCTTGTGCACAAGACCTAGAATACTTAATCCATATTTAATAAATGAAACTTAGTCCTGAAAATTTGTTGCTTCTCAATTAGCATGCAGTGACTAAGACATGTTACCTGTTAACCTGCTTGTACCCTGTGAGTAGAGACAAAAATGTGGTCAGAGACAATTTAAAAAATGACTAACCAGCACATGATTAGACCTAGGATTGAGCTTAATATTGATGCTACACTGGTGGGGAACAATATAAAACGTGATATCATGTATTAGATAACAAGTTTATGTAGACCAGAAATGTATATATGCGTTTTATGTTGTATTCATTGTCTTCCATAGTATGTCCAAAGTAAAAGCAGAAAAAGCTCAAAATCACATCCACATTATTCTATTAAAAACCCAACACCGTTAACTTCTATGCCACCTCAGTTTAATATACATCAGTTCTCAACTTCCCTTCCTAATGATCATCACCATGCAAACTCTAGTCTAGGTGGATATTGCTAGACGCAGGGCCTACACAGTTTTCTTCTAAGGCAGTCCCACCTCTACTATTTTTAGATGCTCACCTCCAGCACATCTTCTTTTACTTGCCAACAGGTTACTGTGCTTTCTTGCAAAGATTGAAATACAGATTGATAAAAAGAAACAATGGGAAGCTCACTGTATAAAACTAAGGAGATCTATGGACATCACCTTATTTTCATTGCAAACTTTAGCCAATGATCACTATCAACGGCTATATAGCACACAGACTCACATATTTATAAATAATACAAACAATTCACTGTCAGGTCAATATTTTTGCTTTTTCAAGATTATTCTAAATACAACTGTGTTACATGGAATGTGCAAAAGTCACCATAGGCTGCAAGGGGCCTGTCAAAGCTCTTGGACCTTAAATAGAAAAACTCAAATCTGTTAAAACAAGAAAAAAACTTCTACAACTTAAAATATGCTTGAAGTCACATTGTGAGGGTTTCTTTTTAAAGTGAGCACTTGCCAGTAAACCTTTGGAAATCAAGAAACCTAAGAGACTGTCAATACCCCAGTGATTCACAATTTCCCTACAAGAAAAGAGCCCAGCTAACAACAGCTCCATGGAGCCACAAGCCCCTCTTGACAAGCATTCAGACAAACATTGATTGTTTCTGCACCATAAGCATGCCTTAAAAATATTAGTTTTAAGTGTTACATTGCTAGATAATATGAAGGCCTGTGAAACAGTGACACCATATTTTACTACATCTGGGGCATGGTAAAGATTTCCTTGTCCCAAAATAGTGTTTTTTTTTCCTTTTCCAGCAGTATTGCTGACCCACAACTCAGCAGGAAATCTGCCTGATAAAGCATGCAGCTGCAATCTAGTGGCAGTTTTATTAATCTGGCCATAGTTGAGGTATAAATATTTTTCTTCATCCATGATTTCACCCAAGCAAAGGTTGACTTGGAATTAAAATAGAATCTCAGATCATTAATCTTGTAGACAGTACTGTAGAGGACACTAAACATTTGATTCTTTTTTTAAAAAAAATGACAATCATATTTTTAAAGTTTTCATTTAAGCAAACATTAATTAAAATAAGGATCTAGACTTTACTTATTAAAGTGCATCAACTAATCCTAATTTTGTGCTTCTTAAAAGCCCAAAAATTTGCTTAATTTCTGTGTTAAGAATATCAAAATATATTGTTGCAATTAATTCAAATATTATGTGCCATTATATTTCTTGGTTTAACAATGAAACCTTAAGGCATTTTTTTTGAAGTGACGTCGGATTAGCTGGATGAAAGAAATATTGCAAAAGAAGTTTTAAATCATGATTAAATGCTTATAAAAGGACTTAAAGAAAAATATGTGTCTCACAAAACAAATTATTAAATATAGCTTCTATTCTAAACCAGTCTTACCTACCCCACAGTTATCTCGACCCTATAACTAACTTACCAAAATAGACATGGTTTTACATTGAATTTTAAAGAGCAAGTAGAAAATTAATGATGCATTTAAAAAAATCCTTATTATTCAAAAGATCTCATAAGGAACGTGAACATAGTTAACATTCAGATTTGGAAACCAAGAAAATTTCTGAATAGAGAAGACAACTATGTATTAAAATTCTTTCTATAGAATGGCATGAGAATACTAGCAACTAAAGCAATCTACAGAGACAAGAAGTCCAAAATGCAAGCAAAAACATGCTAGAAATTGGATCTTCTGTCCCCTAAGACTAAAAGTGTTATAGTTTTTAAAGAGAAATGTTTTGTTTTTTAAACATTTATCTCCCATTGTTTGATATTCAAAAAGGATATTCAAAGAAAAGCAGCTGACTGAACTAACCAAAGCCGAGAACAAAAAAAGAAACAGCTTTTTCCACTGAAACAGCAAATGTAAGGGAGAAACAACAGAAAACCAGCTTAAAATGAGAACATGTATGCATGGATGACTTTATGAAAATAATAAATATGCAAACTTCCCCTGTACAATAAAAACTGACATTTCAAAAATGCATTTTATTGTTCAAGGGAAAAAATTATATTCTGCTGGTATATAGGTTAAACTTCTTTGACTTTGGTGTGTCTAAAGAAACATACAAGGTTTTCCTCCCTCATGCTCTGTTCCCCAGTTTTTTTGTAGCACTGACCAGTCAGAAGACAGTTCAGTTGCCTTTGGTCTTGCTATGATCCCAAATAAAAATAAGGGAGCAATAAACACATTCTACACAGATTAAAAGACACAGACATGTGAAACCCAGGATGGGGTGAAAAGTAGCATGAAGTGCAGCATCTCAGACTGAAAGAGAAGAGTATTTATGTTACTAGAGTTTTATCCAGCATATATTTTTTAAATTAAATTAATTTGGTTTTTCCCAACCATCATGGCTCACATTCATGACCCTGGACATTTCCAAAAGATGAGGTTTCAGAGGGCAAATGCACAGTTGTCCTGAGTACATTTTCCCACATGGACATGAAGGCGATCCTTTCATAATCAAAACATTAAGATGCAGCTTTCCCTTTGCCCTCTCTTAATATTCAAAAGTTCATTAAGTCCAGCTAATTTGGAGAAGGGATGTTTAGGAGACTCATCTAAAAACAAATATTTTGATCTCAGTAATTGCCTGGGTCAAACTGACCTCCTTTTATTGGGTACCAATCGATTCTTTTCCCCAGAGACCAAACCCCAAGAATAGAGGCATGGAAACACGTCCCGTTCTTTTGCTCCTTCTTGAGTTGTTGGCAGTTCCAGAAAAGGGGGAGGGGGCTCATATTCCACTAGACAAGAGGAACAGCAGGCCAGTCAGACAGTCTGTGTTAAGCAGTGTCATTAAAATTTATAATTAAAAAACAGATATGACTATTTAGGTATCCCTCCTCAGGGCCATGTTGATATGAGGAAAAATAACTTTAGAGACAACATTCATTCCCACTATTACTGCTTGGAACCCTTTGTGCCGTTGCCCTGACATCACAATGACAAAAATACTATGATGAATTCCAATTGGATGAGAAGAAGGGTAAGAGGTTAATCCCGATGCCGTGGAAACATGTCGAGGATGAATTCAGCAATGCCGATGAAATAGACAACTTGTGCAATACCAAAGAGTGGGGCAATGACCAAGGCTCTGCAATATGCCCCCTTAAAAAAAGCCAAGGGACCCTCATTACGCCAGATTTTCCTAGAAAAAGACAGAGAAAAGAGATGAAATCATCACCGGCTTCAAATATCATGTTAAACCAAGATTGGTTTTAATAACGGTTTGTTGAATACTTTGCATTAATCCACAAAACATAGCTTACAAACCACACTGTCTGGAGTTGGCAAACATGCCAAGCCAGTATCAGATCAACCACTTTACATGCCAGGTTTACACACTTCCTCTGGGAAGGGACCCAGAGGAGAAAGTACCTCTCTTGAACATGATTCCAGCTATGTTTCAGGTCTGGCACCAGCCATGAAATGGGGTGGAGGGGTGGGGATAATAATTAAAATCCAGGAGGTCTTGAAAGCTTTCAGAAGCTCTGCTCTGGAAATAATCAGATATAAACCCCTTCAAGATGAACTTTAGAGAGCCATTGGGTTTGTAGCTGTTGTACTAGCCTGTATGATTGTAGCAAGAATTCTGCCTGAATTCTATTGCTGAGTTAGCCATTCAGTCTCTGTGGTTGCTAGTTCTTGGGGTTTAGCTTCTTGTGAGTGGCACAGAGTATGGGGTGGTTAAGGATCACCATGGTAATCATGGACTTGACCCAAATCACAGAGATCTCAACAGACAACAAGGATAACACCCTAAATCTCGATCAGTTGTTTCTTGGATCTTATCTTGGACCAGTTGTAATATGGAAGACATCACCATAGAGGGGTGGTTTTTTTGCCATAGTTGGATCATTCTGATTGCTTGTTCAAGCAGTAGCAAATTTTATGCCAGCCACTCTTAAAATACTATCCTTCCATTGCTAATCCTCTGTTAACTACTCATTAACAACATCCTTCAGACAGAGATAATTTACCTGGTACAGTCTATTATCCCTGAATATGTGTCCTCGTTGACTCCTCTTTGCAAGGACTGAAGTCTTGTCTTGATTACTGCAGAAATATATAGTAGTAGAGTTTGTTATAATTAGTGCCTTAATTTGTGTCAAGTTATTTTTTGCACATTTTTCAATTGTTACAGATACTTCTATTCAATCAATCAAAGATGTACTGGGAAATATCTTATCAATTCTCACTCCAAGAACATATCAATATTTAAACTTGATTTAGAACATTCTTCTTATAACTAATCATGCATTATTTGACAATGAGGAATTTGGATAATGGGCTGTGTGAATCACTTTGAGAGGCAGAAGGAAGAGTTGAGCCTAGATATCCTCATGTAAATGTACCTCAGCCCACAAAAGGAAAAGAGGAGTGGGGACCACTTCAGAAAGGACCCTCCCTACTTCTCTGTAAAGTAAAAATAAAAGAAGGGGTAAGAGCTTTCAGACCATAACACTCGGAGGTTTTCAATGGAAAGAGATGTTGACAGCTTTTTGTTCAAAGTTGTTTGTAAACCACAATAAAATACACGGGAAAGATACCATTGTCGAACAAATGAAACTAAGGCTAGAGTTAGGTTTACTTGGAGTAATGGCTGAAAAGTATTAATAGGGAATATTCTTAGCAGTTTTCGAAGAAAAGAGCTGGTGACAACTTTTTGTTCACGGTTATTTGTGGACCACAGTAAAATACAAGGGGAAATCCCATTGCCAATCAAAATGAATCTAGGTTAGGGTTAGAATTAGGTTTAGGGTTAGTGTTTGGTCTGCTGGGAGACTAACAATTAATGTTATGGATACATTCTTAGAGGTTTTTTAAGGAAAGCAATGTTGATAGCTTTTCAATTAGAGTTGTTTTTGGACCACAGTAAAATATATAGGAAAATTCCATTAGCAAGGAAAATGAATCTAAAGTTAATTCTTCTTGGATTAATGCCCAAAAAAGTAACAATAGGGATAGATTCTTAGAGGTTTTCTAAGAAACAATATTGTCAGAGTTTCTTTCTGATTTGATTCTGAACCACAGTAAAATACATGGGAAATTTCCACTGCGAATGACACTATGGTTAGGGTTAGGTCTACTTGGAGTCATGACAAAAATAATAATGCTAGGGATAGTTTTCTAGAGGTTTTCTAAGGAAAGTTGTTGGTTTTTCATTAGGAGTTGTTTGTGGACTACAGTAAATTACTTGGGGAAATCTCATCGCCAAGGAAAATAAATCTAGGGTTAGGTCTCATGGCAAAAAATTAATGCTAGCGATGGGTTTTCCAAGGAAGGTGATGTTGATAGCTTTTCCTTTGGAGTAGTTTGTGGACCACACCAAAATACATGGGAAAATGCCATTGCCAATGAAAATGAATCTCAGGTTAGGGTTAGGGCTAAGTCTACTAGAAGTTATGGCAAAAAGTTTTGTTAGGGAAATTGTATATTCTTAAGTGGTTTTCTAAGAAAAGTGATGGTGATAGCTTTTTTGTTAAAATTTGTTTGTAAACCACAGTATGGGAATATCAATTGCCAATGAAAATGAATCTATGGTTACAGTTAAAGTTAAGGTTATGTCTATTTGGAATAATGCCCAAAAACTAATGTAGGCCATATATTCTTAGCAGTTTTCTAAGATCAGAGACTGTGAGAGCTTTTCATTCAGTGTTGTTTGTGGATTACAGTAAAATACACTCAAAAAAATATTTGCTAATCAAAATGAAAATAGGGTTAGGTCTACTTGGAGACATGGCTGAATAGTAAAATTAAGAATATAGTCTTAGATATTTTCTAAGGAAGAGACAGTGACAATTTTTTCCTTTGGAATAGTTTGTGGACCCCAGCAAAATATATGGGAAGATTGCATTTCCAATGAAAATGAACCTAGGGTTGGGGTTAGTGTTAGATCCAAACCAATAGTGTTAGCATTCCTAGTTGGTACATTTTTTCTGGGTTTCATCAAGAGACTAACTGTTTGTAACTTAAATTTTGTTCAGTAAACTGTATCCGAACAGATGATTCATGAGAAGTATAGACTTCAGCATGTGTAAGGCAACTCCTTGAGAAATCTCTGGTACTTCAGAGGAAGACATGTAGAGCCTTCAGATGGTCTGGAGTTAACCCTTCATTCCACATGGATTGCCTTAGCTGGTTATTTGCTTTTCTCGGGCACAGCAGCAGAGAATAAAGTATTCCAACAATCTTGTCCCCATTAGCAAATGAACATCAGAATTCTGCTGTGCTAATATACCGGACAGCATTAACACAGCAGAATTCTGATATTCATTTGCCAATAAGGACAAGGTTTTTCCAAGTTTGCCTTTGATGTGTGAGGTCTAATTTTAATTTAAAATATTCCAAACACTTAATTACAGTTTTTAAATGTCTGTTTTACTGTTTTTGTTTTGCTTTGGTTGTTTTCCTCAGCATCCGTAGCCAGCAATGTTGATGGATCTTCCTGCCCCCCCACTCTAATGAATGCTATAAAAGTACCTACCATCACAAGGATTGACAGCTACGGCTGCTGTGCTGCCTGCCGCACATCCAGACAGGAAGGAGACGTAGAAAGGAGCCTTGACATCAGGACTTTTCTGCCCCAGTTTATTCAGGTTGGCAAACAGTGGAAAATAAACAATGGAAAATGGGACATCCCTACAAGAAGAGAGGCACACAATGAGTGGGTTTTTTGAAAAGCTGTTTCTTTTTGTCCCATATAATAGCACTAGTTGGCCACAAACACGTTCATTATAACTATCTGATGTGTGCATTGAGAAAGTAATTCTGCTTCTCACTTTATGCTTGCATTTAACTCCATAAAGCTACTCTGCAGAGCATCCCTGGCACGTTTTTGGCCTTCCTGACTGAACGACCACTCAAGTGAAGGTAATGACCCACCCCTTTCCAGCCAAGCTCCTTCTTCACTCCTATAATATTTTCTTGCTTCCAACTTACAAGCAAAGAAATATTCTGAGACTAACCAAATCAGCAGCAAGTGGTAGTGATCCTTAACATAATTTTAGAAATACCTCAGAAATAATAAAGATAACACTTCTGACAGAAACACATGATTTCTTCTGAGCAGGGATAGAGCCAAGAGGCTGTGCTCAAAGTCAGGAATTTACATACATTAGGACCTTTTGCCCAAAACACACACATGCCACTGAAATGGTGGTGTATGCATCTGGAGAAAATGCCAACCTGAGCAATGTGGCTCCAAGTCCTTTATACAGTCCTGCAATGCCTTTGCTCCGAAGCAAATCTCTTGTGATTTGCGTGGCTGTCATTCGTGTCTCTACCACCGACTCTGCAGCTCCAGTGCCAGTGGATGATGGGCTGAGCTGAGCTTGCCCTATCATGGACTTCTTCTGAGCAGCTGTAGAGGAACCAAAACAGCAAAACCACTTAGATTCTTCCATTATAGTCTGAGGATGCAGCACAAGTGGAAATCACAACAGATGGTTAAGCTGTTAAAAAGGTATTCTTCTCTGACCTCAGAATAAATGATTCAGAAGACACAAGAATTTTGTTTGTTCTTATTCAAAGGATACTTTGGTATATATGCCAGGGGTATGCTCATTTGTAATTTTTTATTGGTTAGCTATTACCATTATGATGAACCAGGTTCCTGGAAAACCAATAAATGTATATGCTAATGTATTTATATACTATATTTGAAAGATCAAAAATTCTTCTACCTATGAAAAAAATTGCTACTGTATATCAAACCTGTACTGAATGTAAAAGAAGAATATCTATTCCTGAGACTTTATATGTTGGTTTACGAAACTGTCAACACTGAGCCTTTGAATTAGCTAGATAATATTATTGTATTGTATTGTACTATTATTGTCCTCGACTTACAACCACAGATGTAGCCAGAATTTCTGTCAAAGTTGGATCCAGTTTTATGACAATCATGCGGTCATTAAACATATCCAGCTTCCCCAATGTTTTTTTTTTTTTTTACTGGAAATAGGCAAAAAAATAAACAAATCAGAAATCATGATTATGATCAGGATGCTACATCTGAGCCAGTTGCCAAATACGTGAATTACAATCAAGTGACTGTTTGTGTGTAGTTGTAACTGCAACTACATCTCGTAAATCATTTTTTCCCAAGGATATCATAACTTTGATTCATTGTTAAACAAATGGTTGTTAAGTCGAGGACTATGGTCCCTGTATAAGATCTAGGTTTGATTCACTATTTAAAAATTGGATAATGCGGCTGAAATGAAAGTTATATAATTTCTGCTGCCTGATACATTATCTTTATTATTCAACTTTCCCCCCTACAGTTAGAATTGAATACAATGTAGGTGTAGGGTTGTTTTTTTTGCTTTTAATGTTACTTCACATTTCTTGTTTAAATTTTTTCTTCTTCCTTTTCAGGCAGTTACCTTTTTTTCTTTCCTTAGGTAGTTTAGAATTGCTTCCCCCCCTTTTTTTCACTACATAGGAAATAAATGAACAGTGTGGCTGACTCAGATCCAACAATAGCAGTCATTTTTCATTCAACCCTATGTCCCACACTAATATCACTCCAGAAGGAGGTGGAAGTGGCTCCCACAAGCACTGTGAACTGCTGACTTGGGGACCCGAATCCCAACACTTCCACCTTCAAATGGAGGTGTCCATTTGAAGATGAGGTGAACCATTCCTGAATGGTTCAGTATTATTCCTGAATCAGTACAATTAATATTTAATATAGTAAGTGAAGTGTGTCCCATCATTTCAGAGCACACATATTCATCCTTTTCCTGCTCTAAACACAGATTGAGTACTGGGTTTTGTTTTGAAGTAGATCAGTCCACCAAAATAAAAAGTGTGTGTGTGTGTGTGTGTGTGTGTGTGTGTGTGTGTGTGTGTGTGTGTGTGTGTGTGTGTAGAAGAAGGGTAGCACATAAAACATGAGTTTTAGGGCTTCAGAAGGTAATTGTACAAGTGGGGAAAAGAGAAAAAGTTGAATAAATACATCAATTTCTTCCTTGTGTGAGTTCTTCAGTTTAATAATTTACTACCAAAAGAAAGCTATTATTTTTCCTGTCTTTTCTCCATTATTTAAATACTTAAAAAATCAAGTTTCATTAAAAAAGAGTCCTATACATGAGGGACAAAAAGAGAAAAGACTTCTCCATAATCAAAGGGGAGGAACTGATATTATCACAGCTCTAATTTGTCAGACTGCAAATTTATTCCTAAACTTTATTATTGAATTCAGCTATTAAAAATGGGGCTATTTAAGAAACGTTTTGACTATTAATATAATAATCCATTTCTTACATTTCTATCTTTAGTTTAATTTTTTAAATCTTTTGGGGATTATTTATGCAGATGTGTAATTGTACTGTGGATATTTTAATAACATTCTGACTGTAACCTGCTTAGTCTTTTATCAACTGCAATGGGTGAAAAAAAAATAACAATAACTCAATATTCCCTAGCATCCTGTCATTGTTTTATAGAGGCCCTCCTGTTATCTCCATGACTCCTGACCATTTTCAAGACATGGTGGAAATTTTAGTCTAAATCTATGCCTAAAATGGATAGTTCGGAAAAACTGCATCTTTCTTTTTGTAAAATCTTAAGTTAGGATAGCTTGCCTCAAATCCTTCTACCCATGAAGTAGCTCACTCTTAGCTTTCTCCCATTATTAGGAATCATTGTATGCATTTTCTGCTATTACATGAGCACTATAAGGAAAGTAGAGAGAGAGAGAGAGATAAGGTACCAATTCGGCCTGCATCTTGCAGCTGGATTTTGAGCATCTCCATGGGAGTTGTGACAATCACCTGGCAGGTCCCTGCCCCACAACCAGCCAGCATCTCTTTTGGCAGCGTCAACTTGCCCCTGGCAAAAAGACAGGGAAGAAAGAAACAAGCACACAAGAAAATCAGCTGCTGGCCAATCTAACCACCAGCATAATATGATTTCAAGCAGCAGCAGCAACAACAAACCAGACAAGTTTTGTTCTTTCATTCAAATGCCCAGTTTTTACTACTAAGGAATGAAATGACAAACAAACTGTAAGAGAATGAGACTCATCAAACTTGTTCAGTTTGGTCTTCTTGATCATGAATGCAAAAGGCATATAAAATAAAATCTGAAGCTCAATAACACAGCACTGCAGCACAATTTTGAAAGACAATTTTTTTTTAATGAACAAAGACAGCACTCAGAAAAATGAAATATATATTGTCCTTGCTTTTTACTCAAAGACTGTTTCTATGTTATTATTTTATAACAAAAACTACAGCCAGATTTATCCAAGCACACTCTCTGGCAAAACACTGAAGACACAAACAAATAAACCACAAACATTGGAGGTAAGGGAAAAAAATCCGGGGGAATTAGTTATGTTAATCTGTACGGCTAAGTGTATCTCTAAGAGGTTGACAAGAATCCTGTTTTGGAAATAAAGCCACTGCAGTGCTAGGCAGTAAATCTCTCCCTTACAGTATTTTGGCTCTGCAGAAGTGTAATGCAAATCATAATACTACACACAGCTGTCATCACCTGATGACATTGCAAAATCAAAATGTAATAAGAGATTGTAGCCACAGGAGTATCATCACCATCACAGGAAAGGAGGATAACAGAAAAGGAATTTGGTCGTCTTAGTCAGGCAACACTTTGAGAAGGAAGTACTATAACTTTCAAGGAGAACAATATAATGGGGATGAAGGAGAAAAGCAGCTGCGTCACTGGTTGTCCCTTTAACCCTGAGGCATATTGGCTTTAGTTTTAGCCCTTTCTAGTTGACAGTGTTGGGAGCAGAACAGGGTGAAATCTCATCACACTCAAGTCATCAAGAGGTTATCTTCAATGCCAGAATTAGAAGAATATGCTACTTGATTAAAAAAAAGAGTCCCTCCCATACTCATGCTTCCTAGAATTCAGAAACTTTCTGTTTTCTTATTTTCAACATAATATTTAACTTCATGACCAGAAACATTTTATTATGTTTATATGTTTTTAAAGGGATTTTTGACAAGGCATCCAAGACCAATGATCAGCCTAATCAGAAAGAATAATCTGAAAGAATGCTTCTGCATTTTAATATGTACTCATTCTTTTGCATTTTTAATATATCTGTTACTGTACATGGTGGAAAATATGAGAGACCGTTAAATAACTTTAGTTACACTGAACAAAGAGGATCAGGAAAACATAGTTTAGGAAAGCCTAGCATAAATCACACAGAGATGCAGTGTGTGGAACCCTTTCTGACTGCATAGGCTGGCCTATTTCTGGCACTAAGGTTAATTTGTCACTTCTCAGAGAATTCAGAGCAGCCAAGGATCTTGGCTACCAGCCACTAGCTAGAGCTGGAAATGAGGTGGTACATTGCCCAGTTATGTCTTCAAAGCCAACGCCACATAGCTGAAGCTTAGCATCTATGTTCCATCAAAATCTTCTCTCTGTAGGAAGCCTGGAGTAGCATAACATTCATCCCCTTACCTAGAGGGACTGCCACTGCTTCAGGTTTCTGCTCCGGCTCAGAAAAATAGCTTCAGGCAACCACATGCAGCCAGTTCCTCAGTCTGCATGATTGCTGCTTAGGTGCGGGATTCTCTCATCTGAGGAGATTATAGTTGTAACGCCACAGCAGAGATGATCAAATCACTAAATATAGATTTCTCCTTTGAGAATATAGGAAGGAATTTTCACTGCACTGAAGTCACATTGGTACAAAAAGAAAACAGAGTTGGCAACATCCTTTTTAAACCATTAAAGCAATCAATTCCCTCCTTGAATAGAATCCGTCAGGGAATCAATTCTCTAAGGGGCTAGTTTTCTGTGTTAGTTTTTTCTCACAATATAACTCTTAACTCCCTCATAGGCTTAGATTTTCCTTTTGAGAAACTGTTGAAAATCATTTTTGCATACTCAGAAACTGAGAAGTGGGCACTAGCTACTTAAAAAATACTTTTACTCTTTTTATGATGAGCTACAATATTTTAAAATTTGAAGTTAGTTTATCACTTGCCTCCAAAACTTTTTCCCACATTTTTCACTGAAACGTGACTGATATAATCTTATTTTCTGGATCAGGATGTTCAGAAACTAGGTCATAGTCTGCTTGTGATATCTATTTTGGGTAAAATGTTGAGCCTCTCCTGATTGGTGGAAGGCTACTTTGGAAAAACTCTCCAGATATGTGGGAAAAGCAATTCCCAGCATTTCTTATTAGCTAGGCTGAAATCATTCTGAAAGCTGCAGTCTGATGGATGCTAATTTGAAAAATACTGTTCTAAAGAATTCTGCATAAGTAAAAATTATCTACTTTTACAGTATAATCATAAATTTTATCACCACAATCATCATTTATAATCTGTTTATCCACTACAGGTACTCAAAATGCATCACTCATTAACCAGAAATCCCTTAAATAAGCCTTTACAATTTAACAGTCTTAAGTAAACTAAAGATTGATGGTAGACCATTTAAAAAAGGAGATACCATGTTTAGCACAAAAAACACCTCCCCATGAACATTATTACAGCTGCACTTAAAACAAATTAAATATTCAGTATTAATTGAAACAATTTGCTAAGAATAATATAAAGGTTTTTTAAAAATCTTTCTCATAACTATAACTAGCATATATATTCTAGACTTTTAAACTGATAAAGAAAAGGTTGGAGTTGATCTTCAGAATTTTCCCCATTCCATTGGCCTACCACCCTTTTGGCAAATTAATCTAAGCTATTTTCACAACCTAGTAAAATGGAATTTGAATATGGGGGTTGGGAGGTAGTGGCTACAGTTAGTTTTTTGAAAACATGGGTACTTCAGCAGAATGGTTGTTACAACGTGGCCAGCCAATCAAAGAACAGGAAGTGCATTGATGAAGATACTTCCTGGATACTATGTCTTAGAGAAACTAGGCATTGTAAGCACAAGTTCTCTCTCATTTCTGTTTGTTAAGCACAATAATATCACTTACAAGAAACATAAAAAGGAGGTATCGATTTCCCTGATGATCAGGATAGGATGCATAAAGAAACAGTTAATGAAACCATGCTTGATAGATAGGAAGGGAAAAAAACAAAGCTCAGCAAATATACTGTATTTGTTCAACCCTAAACAGCAATGTGAAGGTCAAGATAAAAAGAGTAAGACTATATAGCACCACAAGGAAGGAGTCAATATTAATGAAGATAAAGTTCCTTTGGAAAAAGTAATAGAGATAGTTCTCATTTAATGACCATAACTGGACGGGAAACTTGGTCATTAAGTGAAGTGATTGCTAACTGAAACCACAACTGTGCTTTCAATCTTAGTTCAGCTTTCCTTTGCTTTACAGACCTTCAAAGGTCACAAGTGCAAGGCTTGGTCATACTTTTTGATTACTGTTGCAATAGCAAGCAGTTACTAAATGAGGCAGTCACTAAACAAAGATTATAGTCACAACATTTTTAAATGTTTGAAAACATTTACAAAAATATTGTTTTTTACTAGCAATTTCTGAGTCACAATCCCAAATGATACTGTATATATGCTCCAGAATCGCCTGTAGAAATTATGCAGTGCAATGCTAGATACTATTTTCAGACCCTTGCAAGTACATATTTTTCTGACTACAAAGTCCTATAAATATTTCCTTAGATGCAAGTTTCACAGTGCTTGAGAGAATTTGTGCCTTTCAGAGGCCTTGATCATTCTTCTTTGCCCTCATAAAGTCCACCATCATTTGGTATAAAATATAATTAACACCTTGAACTGGGTCACATCTGTTATAGAGATTGGAGATACACAGCATGTTTTGTTGAAGGCTGCCATGGGAACTGTAGTTAAACAATAATCGAACAACTCCTTCCAATATCTTATTATAGGATAATTTTACCATTAGCATATGGTAATATGGTTGACAGTGGAACCAATTATTCAGATAAGTGCTTCCCTTTACTAAGGATATTTAGGAAGATATTGTGAATGGCTTAATGGAGATTTTCAAGAGATTCTAAAAGAAAAAAAACATAGCCTATATAATGAAATTATCTAGAGAAGGACATGGTTAAGTCTTAGTTTACCAGGTTTACTTTATCCCCAATGGTAGCTGAATGTTCCCACCTACTTGTTACACTTTTAATCAGATATTTTGGGGTATTTTTACGATTCTTGTGGTTATTTATCATTTGTGGTTGTTTGTAAGTCACAGTGCTTGGGAGACAGACAAAATGTAAGTGGGGCTATTGTTAAAAATAACTAATAGAGTAATAGTTCTCATAGCAACAATCAGCAAGTTCAAAAATTAATGCAGCACATACAATTACAGTGCACACTATGCAGACAAATAAAGGGATTAATTATGGTCAGGGAATATGTAGGCATAAAAACCTATGAGATATCTCTCCAATTGTATTGTTATTATTATGGCATTGTTTGCACAACATGCTTAAGCAGGTTAGCCATTAACCAGTTAGCTTTCTTGACACTGCTTCTATAAGCACAATATGACATTCCACTCACTTTGTGGACTAAGAATCCCCACCAGCAGGCCTCCCACTCCACCTCCCTTCACAATGCTGTGTGCTAATAATCATCTCTCCCCCCTCCAAACACAGCCCCAGGGATAGAAGGCAAGATTTCCCAGGGAATACAGAAAAACTTCCCTTCTTCTTCCATGCTTTTCCAACTGGTGTGCTGAGGGTACTAAAATACGGACACCAAAAATAATACGATGTGCACTTGAAACAAGTCTGTATCTGGTCTTGAGATGGAAAAAAATAGCTCTGTATTCTTCAAACCTTATGTGCTATAGTGCTGAATCAAATCATTAAAATTTCAGCTCAAGTACCAGCTGGGTTGTTTGTTTGTTTGTTTTTTGTTTTGTTTTTTGCTATCTCTGCAATCACTCATTTGCAAAAGCAGCACATGTATTAATATTTGTACTATACTGATGGACATGTAAATGTGCATTCTTAATACTTAAGGTTGACACCAGGATAAATTCCATTCTGTTGGTTTTATGGTTACTAGTGCTTCTAACACAAATATATCTAGGATGCTACAAAACTGTCTTTGGGACCAGATGTCTTAAACAGGTAAAACCAGTTCCACTAACCTGGTACTGCTGTTATCAACAAATCATTTAACAGTCACAACATTATAATTATGGGTTTCAAGAAATGAATTTCTATGCATTCCACAAGGAATTTGACTCTGAGGCCCATTGCATCCTTAGAAGTCTTAAGATTTATATCTTATAAGATGTATATCTGTATGGTATTTTAGTATTATGGCTGTGCACCGCCCCGAGTCCGCGAGGAGAGGGGCGGTATATAAATTTAATAATAAATTTAATAATTAATAACAAATAAATAAATAAATAAATAAATAAGATTATCACAAATACAGGGGCTGTAACCCCTAGGGTCAACCCACAGAGTCATAATTGAGAATGCACATAGGGAACATATGAAAGCAGATATACTACTGAATTTAATAAACTACTGGAGGGTGAGATATTTAAAAGACTGCATGGTGTATGAAGAAGAGTTAAACCCAGGGTGCAACTGTTATTTCTAAGAAGAGAACAAACAAAAGCGTATTTGCATTTTAATTTATTTACTTGGCATAAAAGTGAGAAAGCTTTTGAGTTCCTCAAAAGATCTCAAAATTATATTTCTAGTAGGTGGAGTTAAATAACTAGACTCAATGTTATTCAAATATCAACCAAATATAATAATTTAATTGCCCAAGAAAGGATATTTTATGATAACAATTAACTTGTGATTATAAACTCCACATCTAGATTTAAATACTATAAATTTTTGTCAATTTTGTATTATTTTCTTCTATTTCTAATTCTTCTGTAGTATTTCTTAAAAGAAAACAGTCCTAGGAAAAGTGTGTTTTCTGCAGTTAGTCAAATAATTTGGATACCTGAATCTAATCCCAAATTTTGCCATAAAACTACGATAATGTGAAGTTTCCATGGCTTCCAAGCTGGCTTTGTTGCCTTGCTATACTGCTTAGTGTTTTGGTGAACTAGAAAACTGCATTTTTTTCACATTATCTGCATATTAAGGATATTGTCTTAATATAGAAGTTGGAATTTATTAAGATGCATCAACAATCATACAAGTAGTTAGCTTTGACTTACTTTTAGAACACCAAAGCAGTAAGTAGCAACCATTCCTGCCCTGGAATATGGATGATATCATATTTTGATAGCGTACCTAATAGGATATGTTAAAAGCTGATTGTTTGTCCCACTTTCAAACATATACAAATTGCCTGTTCTGGAGTTATGATGTATCCATTTCTTTATTGTGGGCACAATAAAGCAGCTGAATATTATAGCAGGAAAATCAACAAAGATATTTATGTTTAACTGTTCTGTGAACTATAATGGGGAAAAATACACAACAATGGAGTAACAGTGACATATTCTAGTTTAATCCTTCCTTTTTTTATTGGAAATCCTTATGTGCAATATCCCCCACACTCTACTTACCCATCTTTGGCAAGATGGTACCTAAAGAAATCATTGGCAGCTAACTTGATGGCTTTTTCTGGCGTCACAAGTGTTAGATTCACTGCAGCCCCTGAACAAGAAAAAGAAGAGAAGGCAGAGCTTAATGATTTTTTTTTCTGTTAAGAACCCTTACTTTATTTGCTAAAGGACAGTTTTGAAGACCATTAAAAACTAACTGTATTTTTAACTGTTATTGTAATATAAGTTAGGATTCGTGCCTTTCTTCATAATGGACAAAACTACAAAACTGGAACATCACTATTATTAATGATATTAATAATATCATTATTATTATATTATATTATTAGAGCTTAGTGATTTAAGGGATTTTAAATCATCTTTGCATGGTGATATTCAATTGTGCTCAAAACAAAAAGTGAATCCTAGGAGTGGTATCTACACACAGGAAAAGGCGTGTCATGATTGGCAGCTAGCAAATAGTGACAATAGTGTTGCCACTTATCTTTTTTCTTATTTACATTCATACACTGGAAGACAGCTAAACTGCAGAGAAATTTTGTTAGTATCTTTTTTAAAGAGAAAGTACAATTTGTTCCCAACAGCTGGTGGTTAATCCTTGGACGAGGCAGGACAGTTGTCCCCAGTGCCATTGCTTCAACTGCAGAGATATAAACTGATATTTGCACTGCATCTAACTTGAAAAATCCTCCAATATGGCTAAATGACAACTCAAACGTCCCTCCTCACTGGCCCAGCAGATGGGAGCTCTA
>JANHFP010002512.1:11711-22092 GCA_032468135.1 Calamaria suluensis | reverse complement strand
AATGTAGAAAGCAGCAGAGCAGTGGCAGGGATGGAAGCAGACCTCTCCCACCCCGCATGTGCATGCACACACACAAAAAGCTTTGGCGAGCTCCTCTACCTTTTCTCCCTTCCGAGGCTCCGCGTTACAAGGCCTAACATACACACGTTTCGCCCCGAGCAACAGGCTACGTGCAGGGGATTGTTTCATTCGCCAGAAAGGGACTTCCCCTCGCGTTTGATGAGGGGGCGAGTGGAATATTTAAGCCTTGGTCTAGTTATCACCTTTTTAAATTATTCAATTTCTATAGCTGCTGATCTCAATCAATGACTCTGGGAAACTTACAATTCAAAAAATATACAGTTAAAGTAATAACATTTTAAAACCACTTAGAAAATGTCCAGAATAAATTTGCACTTTCCCTAATTATTCCATCCTATTCAGAATTTATATTCTTTCTAGGCTCAGTGCATAGCAAGTCATTAATGCTCTATGAATGGCTGACAAATCAGAGTCAACTATATCTGCCCTTTTTTAAAATAACCTTTCTGCATGAAATTATGCCCTTATATTTTATGCATAGTTGACATCCTGTAAAATTTGACTTAGTCTCTATTCTCATTGCAAAGCTGAAATACATGTACTTTGGTCGGAATATCCTACAGCATTGATTATACTGAATGAAACAGTAGCATAATAAAGTAACTGCTGTGTCATCAGCCACTTGATTATATCAGTGCATTTAGGTTTGTCTTTAGGAAGAGAATAATACAGCACAGTGATTAATAGTTAATGCTTTGCTCTATCCTAAGTAAATGCTTAACTATATCTAAACTATTTTTTAATAAAACATGTTTACTTTTGGGGCCTGAAAACATTATGGAACACTTAAGATATGTATTCCTAGAAATAGAGAATAGGCAGTTTGCCCTTGTCGATGTGCTTCTGAAAGCTAAAATCATCTCATTGCTCACAAGGGAAATACTGTATTTCAAACATCCCTAGAACTATTGGCATTAATCTGTAGGAAATCTTTGTATCTCAGGGGCCTATTCATCATGTTACTTCTGCAGTTCCTTGGAGCTCTTTGCCAGTTCTAAGCTTGTCCTTCTGTTGCTACTGCAAATTAATAAATCACAGGAGAGAAAAACTTATCTACTACTAGTCTAAGTCTGATAGGACACAATGATGCTGACTAACCTATCAGTAGCAAAGTTCATTGTTCACTTTCCATCACTGTCATAAACAAGCTGAGGAAGCACAAAGGGGAATATGGAATCAAGCTGAGGAAGGAGTGGTAGAAGTGCAGTAAATTTAGTTGTTTTGCAGCTCATTGTCTTCAGATATTAGTTTCACTTTTGCGTGGCAAATTTTATATGCAATATGTCATTTCTGGTTTGTTCTCTAGGTAACAGCAAGCTTGCGAGCATGCCAGCTGGTGGAGCTGTAGCAGTTTCCTCAGGAGGGTCTGCAGCTCCAGTTGGAGGGCCTGCACCAGCTGCTGGTAAGCATAATTTATCATGTAAAAAAATGTTTTGGGTGGGTAAACTTCAAGCTGAACTTCTCTTCCACAAATAAGCTTTTTTAAGTTTACAGAGCAGTAAAACAGCCTGTTACCTACCCAGCCTGTTAAATGCCTTCTGGCATTTAAAGACAAAGATGAATAGTTCTATATAAAAAGGAACATGCTAATCTTGAAAAATCTTTCTATCAGCAATTGAATAAAATGAAATATATCAGCAGTTTAAGTTGTTCACTTCTAATTATACTTCATTTTGAAATTATACTGTAGATATTTAGCCATTTCTATTATTCCTTTATTGCTACATGATTGTAAAAAGCAGATAAATTCCTATACAGTACATCATTTTTAAAAATCCTAATTACTGCTTATCACTAATGTGCTTATCACTAATCACTTTGAAGGAAACTTAGAATAAACCTATACATTTATAG
The DNA here is from genome assembly GCA_032468135.1 of Calamaria suluensis. Lineage (NCBI taxonomy): Eukaryota > Metazoa > Chordata > Lepidosauria > Squamata > Calamariidae > Calamaria > Calamaria suluensis. The sequence continues at coordinate 20,157 of JANHFP010002512.1, read as the reverse complement.
CATTTAAAATTCTTGGCTAATCAATATTTTCTACTTATCTTTTCAGCAGAAGAAAAGAAAGAGGAAAAGAAAGAGGAGTCTGAAGAATCTGATGATGATATGGGTTTTGGATTATTTGACTAAAATTATGAGTTAGTCTGTAATAAATATTTTTCAAAGATTTTGCATTGTTTTGTTATTTTATAAGCTCTGTTAATACTGTTTCAAAAGTTGGACCTGCCCAAAAGAAACCAGAATATTGTGTGTTCATTATGATGAGTTTTGAATATTTTGTCACTTTTTAAAGCTTATGATCATTTTGAAACTTAAAATGCTTTCTAGTAAAAATTAAACAAGTTTGCTAATTTATAACATAATTATCTTAAGTTTATATACTACAAAGCTATTGTACTGGTTTCTTGCATTAGATCATCAGTTCTTTGGGTTCTCGGAATTCAACCATGGATTATGGTTCACCATGGCTGGCCTGACATACTATATTAAGCTAGAACCAAGTTACATTATAGCTTGTGATTTTTGAATTGGTGTTTCAGATATATCAATTATACAGTATCTCCTAGCTGACCTTCCAACAGTTAGTACTGTCAATCCACAATAAACTGCTCCCTTTTATGGACTAGATCTTAAGATTTGTTTGCTACCAGTTCCAAAATGCCCTTATGTGACCATATGACAGAAGTTGGCATTGCTATCCTACCAGCTTGTTTTAATACTCTTAATGTACATGGATAGGGGATGTGCTAACCTGAACAAAATAAGAGCGAATATGACCTAACAGGATTCTGGAGAAAAATATGAAGGGGAATTAGGTATTAGCTACTTATGTGCTATGTGCATTCAATTACTGTGGTTTGTATGTCATAGTTTATAATCAATACACTGAGCACACAATATCTAAGTTGTAAACAATTCCTTTTTCCTAAAGTATCTGAATATTCCAGGAACCTCCATGCAACGCTTATTTTGCTTACAGCAAAATAAAAATAATGGTATCTTCTCAAAAATTTTATAAAGACATTTTTTTCCTGTAAAGGATTCTCATATTTGTATTTAATTAGCCTAAATGCAATTGATATAATAATCAATTTTTAAAATAATTATTAAAATAGTTACATCTAAAAAGATATGCTGAGGTTCCCATTCAGAAATACAGTAAAATATGTATTGGGTTTTAATCAAGACAAAGGGCACAGTAGATAGTAAACAAACCATTCCATAAGAATACAAAACCTAGAATAGCTACACACCTAATGAAGCATCAAGCATTGGAGCAGAATGCTCAGTATTTTGTTAACAAATGTTGGCAGTAAGACAAGGCAGTAACACTAGAAATGCATTTGTACATCTTCAACTGGGCACCTTTCTGGAGAAAATGATCTAGCTTTAATACCTGTAATCAGCTTTTAGTTATCCCCTGCCTAAATTGAAGATCTTTTTAATAGTGCACCCATTGCAGTGCAATGAAGTCTGTTTGCCTTATTGCTAGTCATTCTTCCACTTTTCCCAGCATTGGAGACATCTCAAGAACAATACATATTTGTGATGAGTTCATCATACAAAGATGTATCTTTGAGAAGTCTCTAATGCTGGGAAAAGTGGTGCAATGACCAACATGAAAGGCAAAAATTCTGTATAACATGCTCTTTAGTGTTGCCCTTCAAAAGTTCTGGAAGCTCCAGCTAGTGTATAGTGGTTGCTGCCAAGAAATTGTAAATAAGCAGTGGAATCTTTGGTGTTCTCTGAGCTTGGTTATTTACTTGTAAACATTTCATCACTCAAGCAGGTAACAGTGCTGTCTTATAGTTGCTTTCCAAGCCAATTTAAGGAGCTGTTATTTTATATACTAAATTGTCAGGTCAAACAGAGATCAATTAACCTAACATAGATGTCATTGGAGCTCTGGTACATATTCCATTATGTATGGTATAAGTGAATACTAACTTTAAGACAGACTACTGTGGAAGTGGTTTTCCGCTACTTTTTATACACTTCCTACTTCACAATTTGACTATGGACCCCAGATTTCCTTGCAATGCCAACTCATCTTGTTGAGGTTAAATGTTTTGTTTCAAATGAAATTGAAACTGAGTACAATCTAAATCAGCTGTATGCTGGTCATAGTTTAGTTTCATTAATGTACAAATACTGCACCTTGTTATATACAAGGTTATATAAATAACGTTTTTAAAAATAACATAATAAACAACTTGGGTGCTATAAAAACATGCTGGTCATAGATTATTCAGGAAAAATTAAAACTTTCCTGAAGATGGTGCTCTCTGGATATATAGATTATATTTTCCATCATCATATAGCCATGAATTTAAATTAGCATATTTAGAAGGCAAAGCCTTAGAAAAGCCAGCAGACTGAGGATTCTTATAAAAAGAATAGCTGTTTGTAGTTCTAATGCATTTAATGCAAAAGCCTAGTGTTACTAAGGCAAGTTCAAAAACTGCCGCTAATACCTACTTTTCAGCTCATAAAACATGAGCATGATTTAATAACTGACATTACAATGACACTAAAACGTCAATAGGGATACCTTGGCAAAAAAGTTGTAAAATCAGGTAGGCGAGGTGAGTCACTCCATCTTCGTGCTATAAAACAATAGCCTGGGCTGTAGAAGATTAGAGTTAAATTCCAGAGATTTATTAAAGGCTCCAGGTAAATTCACACTTAATCCTTAGTTCATTTGGTTAAGAGAAAATGATCTAAGAATTGTGTGCTATGCACCAGTCGGCCCCCAATATTATGGATGCATAATCTTCACCCCTTCGAAGCATGGGAGTGGTTGTTGACATTCTGCCTAATTTTACCATTGTAATTTTTCATTTAGTATTTCAATAGAAATAGTAAATCTAATGCAAGTCTGTATAGTTCCTCCATTTAATAGTTTTATTTAAATTTTAGTTCAATCTTTTTATTGGGTGTCCTGGCTTCACCTATTTGGTTCCTGACACATTGTAAAAATAATATTGGATACCTCTTTGCAAAGATCAAAGAACTTGAGATGAAGCATCCTATAGAAAAGTTACTTAAATACATTTCAAGAGATACAAATTACTGTATCTCAGGTTCATTCGTGCAGCTACTCAGATAAGCAACTACATCGGACAGTTCCTCAGGCATACACAATTATGTTTACAATATTTTTGTGTAAGGAAGCATTCTGTTCCAACAATGACTGCCAGTCAATTATCTTCCCACGGTGTGATTGAAATCTTGAAGTGAACTGGAATGTAGTAAATATCACAAAGTGATTTTGCAGAAGAAGCTATGCTACGTATTCAGGATTTACTGGAAGAGATATTAAAATATATTTCCAATCACTCGATCAAAAAGATTCAATGAGTCAACTTATAACCAGCACCAAGACTATTAACCAAATACTGTTTTAGAATAAATTTAGTCATTAATTTAATTGAAATGAACTGTAGATTTAAAAAGTACATACTTTAATAAACGCTAATAAATAAAACATAAAACTAGACCTGTCACTTTCTGGGTGGTCATCTCAGATATATTTCCTTACAAGATTATTCAATCCCTTTAACAATGGCAAAGCTTCTATTGTACTGGAAGTTTTTAAAAATTCAGAAATGTATCTACTTTTAAAGTAGCCTATGTTGAATTATATTGAATAGTCAAAATCCAAAGTTGACCACAGGAGACGTTTTATGACATTTTGTATTTTGTCAAATTTCAATTCTATGGGAGTCATGGGTCCCAAATTTTGCTTGTATTCTGTAAGTTAACCCATGAGGTACCTTGGTTGAAAATGTTTTGCCCTATGATGTACCATTTTGCCCAGTTAAAAGTTAAAAGATATGAGAGTTTAGTAATGTGTAGATAAAATGCCCCAAAATATTTTAGTTATGTTATGAACAATTATTTCTAAAAAGAGCATGTTATTCTTTAATAAACATCTGATCTTGACTCTGACTACAGGAACTGCTTAAATTTGTTCTGAAGTTTTGAAAGAGGTTGAAAAGTGAAAATTGGAAAAACACAGTAGTGAAAGTGGAATCCTATCAGCACTGAGCCAGGACAAGTACCGTACATAATACTCCACTCCAGAAACACCAGGACAAATACCAAGAAATACAGAAAGACAAAGTGTTCGTTTCGAAGTGCTCTTAGATCCAGTGCTGCCTCATGAGATTCAAGTGGCACATAACATTTTCTACCAGCTGTGGCCTTTTGTAGATACAAACCAACTATGATCCATTTTAATTACTGTAATGCCTATTGATTAAGTATTCTGTTTGGTTTGTTTAGGTTGAGCTATGTTTATCTCAACTTAGGAGCTACCTTGAGTGTTCATTCATTTCTAAAGAGCTAGTTGTTGCTTCAGTCAGTTCCTTTATTACCAAATGGACATTGTGACATTTTCATGTGCGTGGATAAGTGGAGAGTTAACCCTTCTACCTCCCTCTAACAACTGTCTCCCATTGTTGCTTCTCTTCCATTTGAGATGCTACCGTGGACCCACAGCAACAATGTACCATCTCAGGCATGTTTTGCAATTGATTTTTCATCCCACCCCCTCCACTACCAATGCCCTAAGGCCTAAGCCCTTCTTCCACAATCTCTACTGTTGCAGTCTCTCAAAATTGAGAGAGGCGTCTCTTAACAGGAAGTGATCATCATTTTCCTATGGGGCAAATTTTCTCTCTATTTGTCTTTTGGTAGAAAAAGAGGAAGATTCTCCATCTCATTACTAGTCAGAGCTGCAAGTTATCTAAGGTTACTTCTCTTGCAGGATTATGTACTAGAAAAATGGGTACTTATCTTCTAAATTAACAGTTAAGGAACCAGTTCAGCGTTAAAATGATGATGAGGAAAGGAGATAGGGAAATGTCATGCCAGAAAGAAGGCCCTGTATACATAAACACACACACTATATATTATATGTATAATAAAATAAAACTTAAGGTTGTAAACCAGTAGCTAAGATAGACCCATAACATCATATTTTAATCATCCCAATTTACTACATTTTCCAAGACAGGTACCCCTTCTGATTCACATGTCCTTATTCCAGGCAGGACTGGAGTGGCAGGTTCTTCTCTTGTTGAAGCCAGTCAGGGGAGATTCCTTTCTCCTGTGATGGAAGAGAAAGAACCCAGGCTAGATAGAGAGGATCCCTCTTAAAATCACATGTCAAAAAGAGAGAAAATCTTAGGTTACTTTTTTTAAAAAAGAGCTTCATGGGCTTTGCTGGACCTCTGCCCACTGTTTAAATTGACTTGCCTTCACTTCAGACATAATTTATTCCAGGAGTCTATTGGAAGCCATAAATATATTTATTGTCTATAACAGGGGTCTCTTTTGCTTTGCCTTTAAGCAAAGCTGGCTGAGGAACACTGGGAGTTGAAGTCCACAAGTCTTAAAGTTGCCAAGGTTGGAGACCCCTAGTCTATAAGGCGGCCTTATTGTGGAAGCAACTTAGAACACCTCCAGGAGATCCTGACTGCCAACATGGTATTTAAAAATACCTGACTGGTATTTTTGACAGCAGGCTAAAGATGCAAACATGGAATTAGTGGCCCATGGGTGGTCTGTGGATTGTCTATCACTGCTTTAAGATGGTGGTTCCAATCTTCCAATTTTATTAAGGCCCAACTATAAAGAGAAATGGCTAAAGGCTGAATAATTACTTTTAAATCAGTGGAGTTTCAAAAATACTTTACAAAACTTCATGAATATTTTCTGCAGTTCAATGCTACTCACTTATAATTAGTTTAATTCTATCTAACTACCGGTATGGAATTGCTCAAAAACTTACTAAGTGAATTCAGTCATAAAGAACTATGCTATATTATTCTTTCAGCCATATATAATCTTCAAGAAATAAAATAAAAGCTAGATCCCCCTGGATTTCAGTCTTTTCTAGGAAAAAAAAAGATTAGGCTTACATGGAAATTATAGATCTCCATTTCACCCCCTCCGATTGCGTAGGAACAATCTTTCCCTGAGGAAGGGTAAGTGGGGGAAACCATCAAGAGAGTTTCTAGCTTCTGGATCATCCAAGTAGAAGATTTTTGTTCTAAATACATCATCTCTGACAAGCATTTCTCTGAATGTCAGAAAAAGGAAGATTAGAACATAGCATAACAAAACTGTCACCATCTTTCATAATCTTTTTCTTAACAAATCAAACGCTATTTTCAAATTTTCAGAGGAAAAGAACCCAGTCTTCCTTTAAGGAATAAAATGTTTGATAATAGCCTAGGGCAGGGGTGTCAAACTCATGTTGTAATGGTGGTGTCAGGTGATGTATTGGGATTTTTTTTCCCCTTTGCTAAACCGGGTGTGGCCAGTGTATGATGCATCTGGCCCATGGGCTGGGAGTTTGACAGCCCTGGCCTAAGGCATCAATCTTCAATTACTGAATCAAGAAGAAAATATAATGTCCCTTTGCCACCCCCTATTCCCCAACACCTGGTTTCTAATAAATTTCCAGGTCTCAGTATTTGGCTGTAGGACTAGAAGATTAAAGAGCCATTTTTAAACTTTTTACTCCAATGCTGAGGTGAAAAAGCAGGATTTCTTTTTCCTTAAATTAAAATAACTTTTGAGTTGGAAAAAAGATATACATTCAGGTGATCTTTTACAGCAGTGGTATAAAATGGTCACATGCTGGCCACACCCACACCCATTTTAGCAAAGGGGAAAAAAAAACATGATACATCATGTGACCATGCGAGTTTGACACCCGTTTTACAGGGTCTCAAAACAGGTATACATGACTGTCTTTTCAATTCAATTCAATTTAATCATCACAATTATTTAAAGCAGGATAATCTGAGAGACTGTTATTGGTGGTTTATATGTCTCACTAAATTATAATGTTCTTTGCTTAGGAGTGTATTATATGAACTGTGATAACTATGGTTCATTCATTCCACAAACAAGTTTAACATGCGTCAGCAGATTCTGAATCAGCTTGGTTCTTCAGAGTTCCAGGAAAATGAAGTTTTTAGATTTCAATCATGACTTATTTAATTGCTGGTCTATAAAATGCAGCTGGCCTTCTCCTACCTATTTCCACCAATATTTTGTAAGCACCTTCCAGAATGTCCAGTTAGACTTGTCCTTCTATCTGACAAAAATGGACACTAAGGATAGTAAATATGTCAGAAAAAGAGACATTAAGTTTGGTAGTACCTTCAAGCTTACACAATTTAATTACTTTGTTTGTGTTATGGGCACAGACTAACAGTTTTTCCCCACCTCCATTAATCAATGTCACAGTGTTAAGTACATGATGTACTGTGTGCTAGAAGATCTTATACTACTTTGCAAAGCTAATCTATGTGTGTTTATTTCCTGGGGAGCCGGTTTTATCATGTACACAGTGTGATCCATAGTAAGATTAATTGGGATTAGCCCTGATCCACCGGAAAACTGCTTGATTTTTCTCAAAGGCAATTCTCTTTCATCCACCTTCTTGTGGCAACCCTCCAGTTAGTTTAGTGACCGTTCAAAATTATAGTGGCACTGAAAAAAGCAACCCGACTTTCTCACACCTTTGTAGCATCCCTTATATGATATTGTGATCAAAATTCAGATGCTTGGCAGCCAGTTCATATTTATGACCATTACTGTGTACCAAGGTCATGTGATCCCCTTTTGCAACCTTTTGCCAGAGAAAAATCAATGAGGGGCCGGATTCACATAACAACTATGTTGGTAATTTAGCGACTGTAACGATTCATTAAAACAACTGTGGCAAGAAAGGTTGTAGAATGGTGCAAAACTCAAGTTAACAAATGTCTCACTCAGCAACCGAAATTTTGGGTTCAATTGTGGTCCTACCGAGGACTACCTGTCTCGCTGACCTACAGATACTGCATTGCTCACGCGGCTAGGCTTTCTGGAGCAGGGGTCTCCAACCTTGAAAACTTTAAGCCTGGAGGACTTCAACTCCCAGAATTCCCCAGCCAGCTTTGCTGAATTTCCTCCAGGCTTAAAGTTTCCAAGGTTGGAGACCCCTGTTCTAGAGCTACCACAAATCGACTTCGCCCAGTATGGGGACGGGGTGGGGGACGGGACGGGACACGGGACTGGAGATCACCTTGCAAGGATTGGGGAGAAAATACCCCCCTTCCATTCAACGCGAGAAGCAAATTAGAAGGCGAACAACAACCCCTGCAAAGACCACCCCACCCTTTCTCTTCCACCGCTGACGGCGCAAGAGACGTCACAATGCGCATAACAGTGGAAGCCCCTCGCGTTAGGAAGCAGGAACAACAACACACACACTCCGGAGGGAGGATTGGGAGGCGACGAAAAGGTACCAATAAATAAACTCAATCTGGGTCGCGAGGGGCGGCAACACCAGGAATAATAATGTACAGGTTGCCCAGCTTGCCTCACGCACGCTCTTATTGGCTGCCTCCTCGGAACGCCCCCCCCCCCTCCGGCTTTCTCAGAATCT
>JANHFP010002506.1:83461-94348 GCA_032468135.1 Calamaria suluensis | reverse complement strand
AAAATACTGAAAGATATAATAAGAATAGAATAAAATATTCTATTCTTATTATCTCTTTCAGTATTTTGCTTTAATTCTCTAATAATTAAATTTTAGGTCTTCAAGATGTGTTCTGCACCACCTGAAACTATAGGATAAATACTCAATTACAATGCTAATTGCTAAATGTGATCGCTTATAGCTGTGTTTGTACTATGAAACTGGCATTTTCACACAATCAGGGCAGCAATTATTAAGAGTAACAGTGTAGATTGTATTGGTAAAAACTGATGGCATTTTCCATGGGTCAGATTTATATGCAATAAGAATTTGCCACTCCATAACTGTTAAATGTCTCTTGTATGAAAAGTTCATATCTGAAGCCAAAATACAATTTAAAATATACAGGTGCTTTACAATTTTGAGGAAACAAACTGAGCAAATCAGTGAAAAAGAGACAACTCTGTGCTCTTCGTTATACTGCAGATGACACTTTGTAAATAATATTTTAATCATCAGAAAAATATACTTGTTCTAAACACTTCAACACATATTCTATGCTCTTTTGAAAGTAATATGCCCAAAACAAAATAATAGTTTGCTTTGCATATTGCTTTTTGCACCCTCGTCCCCAAATGTACAAATGGCATCCAAAGGTAGTTTCAAAAGTTATACAAGCACAAACACACACACACACACATAGACACTCACAGAGGACTAGATCTTGCAATCTCAGCATCACCTTATCAAATCCAAGTCTGAACTCTGGTATTGAAAATGCTGAAGAATATGGCACAAAGAATTGGATATGAAATTCTTAGCAATTTAAGGTTTCCCTTTCTCTCCCATATCACCAGAAAGCAGTGCATACATGTTTACATGTTACAGAAAATGAAACAAATTTATGGGACAATGCACTGGATATAGATCTTCTGATGAAAATACATTTGAACGAACAGAGTCCAGTTAGATTAACACTTTCCATTTTGTTATCTATGCTCTATTTTTGATTGGGTGGGAAATTTGCTTACAGAAAAAAGCCTGATCCTCCATGACAGACTTTGCTGGTTTTCCCTATCGTTAAAGGTGCAGTATACAGGAGAAACATGTTCCATGCGTATGTATGATACGGACAAATAAGTAAATGGGACAGAGACCATCAGACGCAATCCTTCTCTCATGAGGATTCACTTGTACATTTCATCTCAACTATTATTTCAGGAAACCCTTGAATTAAATGTTATATTTCAGTTTAAAATGCTGATTTCACAAACTGAAACTTGGGAGTCCAGAAAATCTCATGTGAAAAATTCACATGTGTACACAGAGAGAGAGAGAGACATCACCACACAAAATCTGTTTTCTACAGTTTGAGGCTAACTGTTGTCATTCTATTTCTTCACATTCTGGGATTTATGACAAATTTAAAATGTGAACAATTATTTCTTTGAATTTTATCTCATCTTCATTACTTTATAAGCAATTCAAGGTAGCAAACACACACCTAATACTCCTAATCCTATTTTCACCACACAACAAGCCTGTGAGGTAGGTTGGTCTGAGAGAGAATGACTGGCCCAAAGTCAGTCAGCCGGCTGTCGTGGGATTAGAACTCAGTCTCCTCATTTCTAAACCACTACACCAAAGTGGTTCTCTTTACTCACTGTGACATCATAGCAAATCATTTCCAAGAAACACTCCTAAAAGTAAACTTAAATTGTTCAGTGTTTTATTTTTATCAGAAGTTAAACACATTTAAACTATATTTAAAAGGGACTACTTTAGTCAAATAGCAAAAAAATATAATTTATTAAATATCTTCGAGTTAACTGTTAAGTCCTTCTTTTTTGATACTGATAAAACCAGGAGGAGAAGTCTCTAAATAAAGACTCCTCCATACTAGCAGCTTGTATTGCCTGAATAAGTTACATGTATATTTATTTCATGTTAAACACAGACCGAATTAATCCCTTCAGAAAAGAACATGAAATCAAGCCACAAACTGTTAAGTCAATTAATAACATTTTGAAATCCAAAGTTGAATGCATCTCCCAAATACATATTTAAAAGTATCTACCTTCAACCTAAACTCTTTGCAACAAAATGCTAAACATAATGGAACTTGAATTTGAAAACTACTTACCATTCTGTATTCACTAGTAAAAGTAATTAAAAATTAACATGTTTTACAGGCCGCTGAAAGCTGTATGTTACAATGAGAGATGGAAGCAAGTTCCTCACCCGTCATCAGTTTCCAAACCAAACATACAATAGCAAACTGCTGCTGAATATTGGCAATACTAATAAACCGGATAATCTCTTAATTTGCCTTCTCCTCTACTCTCAAATGTTTTATCAATAATTGTTCATCAGTGTTTCATTTTATGAAGGTGATGTGAAAATATGATCATCCATAAAACATCTGCAATTCATGTTTTCATTTTAGAAATAAATGTAAACTATTGAAAATATCATTACTTAAACTCCTAACCTTAAACCCTTATGCCCGTCTTAAGACCTAAGACAAATTGGATCTCTGGAAAAAGCTGGGTAAAAACTCAAAATTGTTATATTGTAATTTTTTAACCTGACAAAATGGAAATTTGGGGAATGCATACAAAATTGTTATTGGAACCACATTCAATTACTTTGATTAATGCAAAAGTAAACTAAATGAAACTTAGTATTTGTTGTCTTAGGCTAGCTTTTAAACTGTCTTTTTTGGGGGGGCAACCAATACAAAAGCCAAAGAAGCTTCTCATCTTGTAAGGACTTATGCATTTATAGGTTTGACCAGGGGTCTCAAAACTTGCCAACCTTAAGACTTGTGGACTTCAAGTCCCAGAATTCTCCCAGAAGCTTGAAATCCACAAGTCTTAAAGTTGCCAAGTTTGGAGATGCCTGGGTTAGACTAGCAAGTGGTTAGCTTGCTTCCTATGATCCAGACTAATAAACATTTTTATCCAGCATTACAATACAAGTTTATTTTCCCCATTTTTGGTGACATATATAACCACCATGGGAAGTCATTCTGAAATGGAAGATTTGACTAAATGATCAAAGCCTCATCCCTTTCTAATCCATAGTTTTGATCATCCATAGTTTTGATCACCATGTCCTGTCTGGCATTTGGAAGCCAGCTTTCCATCATTGTGAATGAGCTTGCTTCCCATGGGGTAAACAAAGATATTCTGCAACCAAAGACAATTCATAAGACACAACCATTTATAAACCATTTAGAAAGTTAGTGTTTATAAAACAGAATCAAACATTGTTCTGGATAGCCAGATGTATCATTCTATTTTATAAATTTGTTAAACCATAATAAATAGTTTGGTCGCATTGTTTCATGTGATTAGCTTTGTATCCCTCTCCCCAATTTCTTTTGCTGCCCAGCAAAAAAAAACCCACCCTGCTTTAATCAATATAAACATGATTGCCTTATGTAACTGACGGTGATGCAGCATTGCAAAAATGATGAAACAAGAAATAGTATAGAAGAGCATACTCCTCAGTTAACACTGTCAAACACAGCAGGATTCTCAACAAATTATAAAACAATGTCGTGGCAGAGGTTCAGGATGGCATAATTTGTGCAGCCATGTCTTTAAAAGCACCCAAGTTATTTCACATATCTCCCATAAGTACATCCTGCAAAAGCTGCTACTTTTTGGTTTCCCACACGGGACAGTAAATGTATGATTAAAATATAACAGTAAGTCACCACAGTTTGGATTGTTTGAAGAGGGGAAATCCAATGTTGGATTATTACTCTTAAGTCCTTTTCAAAACTTCGGCTGAGTCTGAAAGACGGTGGTCACTTCTTCAACAAGTAAACCGAACTGAAAGTGACCAATACCACCTCTATTATTTTTTTTTGAAAGACATCTTTATCTGGAAAGGAAGGAGAGTGGTTAAGGTTTCAAGGCTTTAAGTGAATTATTGATCCACATTGAGAAGAAGGCCAGACGACAAACAGTAATGCTTTGAGACTGACTTCTCCCCCCCTCCTCATCTTGGGATGGTGATTTTGACAGCTTTCCTCCCCCTTAATATAAAGTGTAGGAAAAAATGGATAAAGGTTTAGTTCCAAAACCATTTCTCTAAATTACCAACGGACTTGTATTCTTGGTGTCTCTTTAGATGGTCACAAGCAAGACATGCATGTGATTCCCAGAATCGAGAAAGGCGCACTGAAAAATCCTTCCTCCAGTTGAAGTAGCTAATATACAGTTTAGTGTTTTTATCAAGCATCAGAAGGTACTCTGAAAGGTCCTTTGGAGACAGGAAATCCTCCACATGTATGAAAGAATGTGCAGGGATGTAATTCTCATAGTTTTCTCTGGGAGGACCCAGAACGACTGGCACAGATTCAGCGAAAAGAGCATTATAGAGTTTCTCCGTAATGTAGTCTTTATGGATAGAATTTTCAAAGGAAAGATAAAACTTGCAAGTGGAAATAGTGGGGATCAAATTTCTATCACTGATATAATCTCCAAATGCTTGTCCATATGTGTGGATTTCAATATATTTACTTAATTCGTTATAATACTTAACTCTAGCATGCTCAGGATTCCAGTTACTCACTACCCAACATACAAGTTTTTCTTTATTCGGCATTTCATACTCAAAGGAATTTGTGCTGACTATCATGGAGCCATAAGGCACCTGAATATCTGAATCCCGGCGATAGGTGAGGGTCAAATTGAACAAATGTTCAATCCCACTCTTTTGTGGAGTGTGGGTTGGGGATTCCAGGTTCATCCAGATCCATTTCTGAAATGCAGGTCTAGGCTGCTGAGGTAAATTAGTCAGATCCCAACTAATATCTCTATGGTGAATGAGAACTGCATGAGACCGATTATATAGTGTGCGGTCCGTTGTCAGATAGCATCCATTAATATTTAAAGTGGGACAGAATTTCAGATCAAATGTCTGTCCAAATGGCCAAAACCATATCAGAATTGTTGTTTCATTAATGTAATCACTTTTGGTCGAAAAAAAATTCTTCATCTTTAGAACAGAGCTGGCTGACTCAATAGGACTGAAGATCCATTCGCTTGTGGGTTTGATGTAGATCAGAAGACAAGCCATGAAACAGCCAAGCACGATGAAGAGAAATAGAAATGGCCGGAAAATCCCTTTGGATGATGATGTCATAATTTGATCTACAAAGAAAAGAACAAAGAGTTTAGAGTCAGTGTTTTTAGATTAAGATGATCTTTATTAAAATCTGCTTGCATAAAAGAGCTACTTTAAAAACTTGTTGTAGAGGCACAAAACTACATACTAATGGTTATTATGCACTATTGATAAACCTAAAAATTACAAAAAATGAGAAAGAATCATAGTATTTTTCACAAACCTGAGTGGAAATCTAATGAATTGAAAATATGTGCTGAGGTGGAATGAACGTCTTACCTGAACGTCCTTTCTCTGATGGGTGGAATGTTCCACCTGTGGGTGTTTCAGTTTGATCTGCAAATCACTGAACTGAATTAAAACTGGCCACACCTTCACCTCGCCTACGTCACCTCCAGTTGTGAAGGATGTCGCACTGTAATCAAGCTTAAAGAATTAATTTTCCTCCTCCCCCCCGATGTTGCCCGGGGATTTAAGGGAGGGATGATGGAACATTCCACCCATCAGAGAAAGGACGTTCAGGTAAGACTAACACTCCTTCTCCTGATTCTGGTAGAATGTTCCACCTGTGGGACATACCAAAGCTTGGAGTCTTACAGATGGGACAAACCCAGGTCCGCAGATGCTGGATCCATGATGACTTGTTGGAGCACCTTTCGTCCAAAGGCGGCCTCTGATGAGGCTCCTATATCTATTTTGTAATGTTTGATAAAGGTGCTAGGCGAGATTCATGTTGCTGCTCGACAGATATCGTCTAATGGAGTTTGCGTGTTCCAGGCGGCTGATGTTGCCACACTGGGCATGGAATGCGCCATAATATGTCCTGGAACCGGGACATTCTTAAGTTGGTATGCTCGAGAAATGCATGTTCATAACCATCTTCCTATGGTTGGGGGGGGGGGGACACCTTGGTGCCCAGTAGTCGTGGTTGAAAAAAGACAAATAGTGACTGAGACTTCCTGATCAATCATGTCCTGTGCAAGTAAATCTTCAGTGCTCATTGTACTTCAAGATTATGCCACTGACCCTTGCACTGGTAGCATGGATTTGGGCAAAAGTTAGGAAGAACTATGTCTTGTGATCGGTGAAACCAAGTGTTGATATTCAGTATGAAAATCAGTATTGGTCCTTAGGATGACTTTGTCGTGGTGAAAAATACATAGACCTGGGTCTGTTGAGAGTTCCACCAATTCAGAGATGTGACAGGTGGAGGTAATGGCTACTAAGAAAGCCACCTTGATGGAAAAGTTGAGTAGAGTAGCTTCTCTTAACAGTTCGTATGGAGGTCCCATGAGGGCCTGAAGTACAGTGGGTAGATCCCATGAGGGATACCGGTGGATGATTTTGGGCTTTAGCTTGCTAGCTCCCTTCATTAGCCATTGGATTGTCGGATGTTTGGATATGGGTCTGCCATCAGGCCCTGATAATATGGTCGATAGAGCTGCCAGGTGGCAGCGGATAATGTTGGAAGAGAGCCCTTTGCTGAGGCCTGTGACTCGGAATTCCGCTACCTGGTGAGGGGAGGCTGATACGGCCGATATATCCTGTTGCTCACACCAACATATGAAGACCCCCCATGTGTGGTTGTACAGGCGAATAGTGGATTGCCACCAGTCTTTTTGGATGATGGTGATGGCAGCATCTGACAATAGTTCTGACTTTAGTTTGTTCCTCTCAAGTGCCAGACTGTCGGTTGGAGCCACTGTGACTCCTGGTGCAGCATGTCTCCCTGGCTGAGGGAGATTCGATCATGTGGGATCCGCCACGGGGGTCTCCCAGAGAAGGCTATGAGGTCCACCAACCACAGTCTCCATGGCCAATATGGGGCAACTAGGAGAATGTCCGCTCTCTCTTCCACTATTCTCCGGATTAGTGCAGGTATGAGGGGAAGAAGTGGGAACGCATACAAGAGTTTGCTCGGCCTTGGGTAGTGAAGGGCGTCCATCCCCTCTGCTTCTGTTCATGTGGGCCCCCAAGCTGAATAGACTGGCATCTGTAGTTATGACTATTCGGTGGGGTTCCCTGAACAGAGAGCTCCTGTCTAGGGATGGGGATTTCCACCAGTGTAGAGATTGCCGCACTCTGGTTGGAATCGTAAGGGGCTGCTGGGATGTGGCGATCTTGAAATGCTGGAGTGGTAGGAGGAACCACTAGAGGTCTCAAGAGTGGAGCCTAGCCCAGGTTATGATCTGGAAACAAGACATCATCTTCCCCAGGAGCCCTAGAAGACTTGCGGGTGAGACTTTCTTCTGCCCTAAGATTCTGGTGACCATGGTGTGTATGTCTGAGTGACATTCTGGAGACAGGAAGACTTGGCCCTGGCGAGTGTCTATGAGGGCTCCTAGGTGGATGATCTTGGTGGCTGGGTTCAGCTGGTATTTCTTTATATTTAGCACAAATCCATGATCCTGGAGGCTTTGGATGGTCGTGTCTAGATACTTTTGTGCCTGAGCCCGAGATTGGGCCAGAATTAGAAGATCGTCCAGGTACGCCTGAATACGAATCGGGAGTAGTCGAAAATGGGCCATCAAGGCCGCTAGGACTTTTGTAAACATTCTCGGTGTCAACTTTGAAAACTTTTTGTATGCACAGTTTTCTAAGCTCCCAACAGAGGTAGCAAACACTTAACAAGAAGAGAATGATGTAGGGAAGTGTTGGCAACTCTCCCTGGGGATTGGAGAATGTGACATTAATGGGTGGAGTGAGTAGAGTGAGAAATATAAGAATTGTGTGTGCGTGGGAAAACCTCCATCTTTTGCAGCATGAAGGAAGTTTAGCCAGTTATTTTGTTACCCAATAAAGAAATGAATTTGGACTGTCTGTAGAATTCATTATTGGGAAAAGATTTACTGGGAAGCTTTGAGACTTGGGGCAGAAGAAAGGCTGAATGGCAGTGCCCAATACTGGAAATGCCTTCCCGAATAGGTGAAGCGTAGAAACCAATGGTGATCTGCTGCTATTGGGATGTGCAGATACGTCTCTGACAGGTCGATCGATGCTAGATAGTCACCCTGTCTTAGACTTTGAAGGATGGACATGAGAGAGCACATCTTGAATCGTTGGTATTTCAGGTAGCTGTTGAGATGTTTTAAATCCAGGATCGCTCTCCAGCCCCCTGAGCGCTTTGGAACTGTGAACATAATGGAGTAGAACCCTGTGCCCTTTTGTTCCCTTGGCACTGATTCTATGGCCCCTATGTTTACGTGATGTTTGATGGCCTTGGCCGTGAATGAGTGTTTTGTCCGGCTGCAAAATGTGGGACACTATATGAAGTGATCCTTTGGGTAATGAAGAAATTCTAGAGACAGTCCCTGGGCTATGATGTTTAGAACCCAGGCATCTGAGGTCACGTGCGTCCACCTGTTGCTGAAAAGACGCAGCCGACTCCCAATTTGGACTGATTGGGGGTGTCACTTGTTCCGGAGGTACTGTCGGCCAGATTGACCTCTGGAAGGTCTTCTCTGATCGTTGTAAGGCTGGGCTCATCTGCGAAAGGGCTGTTGGTCCCGTTGATGGGTCAGATACTGTTGGTATGACTGATATAGTTGGTAGTATCCTTGATTTTGTGGCCGAAAGGACCGCCCTTTGTAGTATGGCAATGTTGTTGTTCTCCGTTCGGACTTGCAAGCTGATGATGGAAGTACCTTTCTCTTATTGCGGTCTTCAATCAACCATGGTTCCAAGGAGTCACTGAACAATTTTGGGGCTGTGTAGGAAGAAGAGACTAATCGCCATTTTGAATGAATATCCGTCGGCCACTGTTGGAGCCAAAGAAAGAGTCGTGATGTGATGTTGGATCCCAAGGCCCAAGCAGCAAATTTTGCCACATCAAGGGTGGTGTCTGCCGATAACTGAGTGGCTGCTCGAATCTTGTCTAGGTCTTTCTTAAGACTATGGTCCGGCTCTTCCAGTGAAAACTTCAGCTCCTTAAACCATAACATTGCCGATCTATTGAAGTAGGAGGCTGCAAGGGCTGCCTGTATGGCCCATGTGGCTGCTTGGTGGACTTTTTTGTAGGAGAGTTTCCTGTCTTCAGGCTTGAGGCCTTCTGATGTGTCCCCTGGCAACATGGGGGACTGTGAATGTAGGGCTGTGACTGGAGGGTCCACTGATGGAAACAATCCAGTAAAGGCTGGTGAGTCCACCACCTCTTCTTCGTCTGAAAACTCATCTTTTTGTCATGTGTCCACCCTAAGCGAGGGCGTTGCACTGATTAGAGATCTGGAGGGTGATCCGCTCGGGTCAGTGAAGCTAGGGGGAGGAGACTCGTGTTGTTGATTCAGATATCTCGATACCACCAATGTGGATCTCTTTTGACGCATGCCCAATGCTATGCCTGAGTATATAGCCTTGACTACAAGTTTCTTGAGGTGGTCGGGTAAATGATCTACCAGTTCCTCAGGTTCCTGAGGTGGTGACCTTGAACGAGTATTACCGAGGAAAGGATCCTCTGTGCATGCCTGATGCAGCTGAGCTCTCTCGTCATTGTCAGAGTCTGATGAGATAGTTTCGGATATGTTGCTCCTGCATGGAGATTGGGAGTGGGAGCGGTCACAGTTTTGTGTTCTTTCTCTATGTCATCTCCCAGAGGAAGATTTTGATGATGCTTTCCGTGCCACTGGCTGGTCAATAAACTGGGCTGCGTTGGGTTCAGTCATGTTTATGAAACCTTTAGGGGCAGGTGATGTTAAGAGCACTTCTCCTCAGTTTCCTTACTCAATCTGATAAATTGTGCAAATTTTTTTAAAACAAACTTGTTGATATATGTGAATTTAATGTAATTTTTAGTGATATATGTGAATTTAATGCAATTTTTAGTGATATATGTGAATGCAAATTTATTAATATATGCAGTATACAGCAATTATCCTGACCCCTATGCCTTTAAGGGTAACTGATGGCTTGATGGGCAGTTGCCAGGGCGAACCTTTGCTAGCCATTTGGGTGCTTTTGATACTGCTCCTCCCAGTCTCCCCCCCCCTTCTTGCTAAACAGTTTTATAGCTGGGGTAGCACCTTGTAACTGCTGCCCAAGAATGGTGGCTGTTACCGTTGAGGCTCTCCGATCGAACTCTCAGGTTCCTTTGATTTCCATGAGGGGGGTGCAATGGCGCCTGCTGCTCTGGCGGCGTTCTACTCGCTTGTAACCCATGAAGATTGGCTTGATAATGAATGCTGCGCTTCAGGCGGAGCTCCGGCTCACCGTATGAAATTTAAATGCATCAGCCGCTTCCCTTGCCACGCTCCGCTCTGTTGGTGAAAGCCGAAGCGATCGGCTTGATAAGGACCAGCTGGGCTTCGGGTTGCCTCTTCAGTGGCAGGAGCAGCAGGAAATTTAAATGCCTTTGCCAGCTGTGGCATGGATTTCCTTTCCCTGAAGCAGTGGAGACTTAAATGCCTGAGATGGTTGTTTTTCCGAAGAGTTAGATGGGATAGCCTGGATTAGGCTGTCTGCAGGCTATTGTTCTCTTGAGGCACACATGGCCTCAGACAAAGGCTTCTAAATGCAGCTCCTCTGATGTCTCTGGCCAGCAAACCGAGAGGAAACGCACGGACTTACAGTTTGCTGATTTCCTAATCCTGAATTTGTAGGTTTAATGTTTTTTTTCTAGCTTTTAGATTGTGATGTTCCAGGAGCATAAAGATTTCAGTCTGATCTGGCGACTGAACTGAAAAAACTGGAGGTGACGTAGGCGAGGTGAAGGCATGGCCAGTTTTAATTCAGTTCAGTGATTGGCAGATCAAACTGAAACACCCACAGGTGGAA
>JANHFP010002505.1:61261-71649 GCA_032468135.1 Calamaria suluensis | reverse complement strand
GGAGATAACATGGTCCAATGCCATGGGTCGCTTTAAAAATCATCACCATGACCTTAAAGCGAACCCGGTACCCCACCAGCAACCAATGCAGCTCACGCAGGAGCGGGGTCACCTGCGAGAAACGGGGAGACCCCATAACTACCCGCGTGGCCGCATTTTGTACCAGTACGCATTGCCCGGACAGTACGACTTTTAGTTGCTTCAATACAATTTCAATACGGAAGAAAGTTCTTCAGCAAAAATCTTCTAGATTTTAGGCATGCTTCATTCAGGCTTAATTTTTTTTTAAAAAAAAATCTGACTTTATTTTTTATTATGGCTATATTGCTCTAATCCAGAGATGGCTAACCTTTTTGCCATCGCGTGCCAAAAGTGGGGGGAGCCCAGGGGGATTTGTGCATCCATGTGCCGACACCCATAATTTAATTCACCCCACCCTCCCTCTGGAGCCTGGGGAGAATGAAAAAGGGGTCTTCCCCACACCCCCAGGCCCTCCAGAGGCTGGAAACGGCCTCTTTCCCGACTTCTGGTGGGTCCGGAAGGTCCAAAAATTAACTGGACAGCACCTGCATATGCATCAGAGCTGAACTAGGGCAAAGCTCGCGTGCCCACCAATATTGCTCCACGTGCCACCTGTGGCACCCGTGCCATAGGTTCGCCATCACGGCTCTAATCCATGGGTGTCAAACTCGCCTCATCACTTGCTGCCATGTGATGTTTCGTGACATTTTCCCCATTTGTGGGGCTGGGGTGGGCGTGGCCTGCGCGAGACGGATCTGGCCCGTGAGCTGCCAGTTTGACACTCCTGCGAATCCATACTGTCTTTGAGAGGCTTGCTTAGTCATTGTCTGTAAGTAAAATTAAAGGAATAGAGCAGAGATCTTCAAACTTGGCAGCTTGAAGACTTGTGGACTTCAACTTCCAGAATTCTCCAGCCAGCCAAATGCATGCTACGTGTGTACATTCACAGTGCACACCAAACGTATACTGCACACACATGCATTCTCAGTGCGCACCAAACACGCACTTCGCACAGAAAAAAGGGAGCCATTTGAAGGTAAGTAGAACAGCAAGGAGAGGGGAACAGCTGTGCCACGCGGTTTAGATTTGCTAGAAAGCAGGATTTCCTGCTTCCTAGCGAATATGAATCACTCGGCACAGCTGATCGATGGAAAAAATCACTCGGCACAGCTGATCAACGGCTTTTTTAAACTACCAGTTCACCCAAACTGGTAGGTTTCATTACTACCAGTTCGCCAGAACCAGTACCTTTTATTACTACCGGTTTGCCCGAACCAGTGCAAACCAGTAGCATTTCATATGCCACTTAATACCAGTAGCATGTTCTGGCCCTCTGAGCTCATGCCCAGAACCTGGACCCTCGAAGGTCCAGAACTTTGGCTACTGCTGATGAGCACCAGTCAGTCAAGAACAAGCCCCCTCCCTTATTTGTGCCCCAATTGGGGAAGAAGAAGTCAACCTGACATGCATTACTGAGACCAAGCTGATTACCAGAGGGGGAAATTCCTGTCTTGGAAATGTGTCCAGCTGGGCACACTGCCTGACTAGGTGGTTCAGTGGCTAAGACACTGGGGCTTGTCAATCAGAAAAGTTGGCAGTTTGGCGGTTTGAATCCCTAGTACAGGTCTCCTGTGTTATCAGGGGGTCGGACTAGATGGCCTTCAAGGTCCTTTCCAACTGTTACTGTTAAGGGTTTAGGGTTTGGAACCAGCCAAGGGAGAGGAAGAAAAGAGAAGCACTTGTAGTCAAAATATAACCTTAAAAAGAAACAGACTAGATATTTTTATACCTCATGATAATATTTGGTATTGTTTGTATTATAGCAGTGAATTCATTGGTAAATCAGGGACTATTGATAAGTATATAAGATTCTTATATACTTATATCCTTCTTAGTTTGTATCTATAGTATTTTTTAGTATTTTAGTATTTTTTTCAACTTTCTGTTTTGCATTATTAAAGTTTGTTTTGTTGGGGGGAAAAAAGGAAAAGAAAGAGACCACATCATTTAAAATACAAAATGTGTCAAATTCTATAACTCTTTATTTAATTATTTAATATAGTTTTAATTGTATAGTCAAATATTTTATTATGCTGTAAGCCGCCCTGAGTCCGTGTGAGAGGGGCGGGGTATAAATTTAATTAATTAATTAAATAAATAAATAATACCAAACTCATCCTTGAGTTTGCTAACCTAGCGGAACACCTTTAAGGCAGATGGGTTCCAAGCAGACATGAGTTTTTCTCCTGGGGGCTGGGAACCATCGCAAGTGGGACAATTGCCACAACTGGCTCAACGCTTCCAACTTTGCCCTGAGCTTCATAATCGAGACATCCTTGCTGAACGTTCCCATTTCTGGAACCTTTCTGGTACCTTTAGCACAGTGGTGAAATCCAATTTTTTTTTTTTTACTACTGGTTCTTTGGGTGTGGCTTGATGGGCCAGGCAGGGGAAGGAAACTCCAAAGTCTCCATTCCCTCCCTACTCTAGGGGGAAGGATGCTGCAAAATCCCCATTCCCTCCCCACCCCTGGGGGGAAGGATATTGCAAAATCTCCATTCCGACCCCACTCTGGGGCCGGCCAGAGGTGGCGTTTCCCTATTCTGCAAACTTGCACAAAATGTCTGCTAGTGGTTCTCCAGAACCTGTCAGAACCTGTTGGATTTCACAGCCGGCTGACATGGAGAGAAGAGAAGCAGATCACTTTCAATTAGTTAGTATCAAGTCCGACCAAGTCTCATTTGTGTAATCTTTAATCAAAGATCCAGGAAGGGCTGGTGAAGACTTGGCCAACTCTACCCTGGAACCTTCTTTGCGCCAAGGGCAAGTCAAAGTTTCCCAAACAATAATGTGTTGTGGTTTTCGGGAATATGCAAACTGCAACACCATTTTGTAAACTAAAAGGAGAAGCTACAGCAAAAATAATTCCAAAGAGGTTCATTTTTCTGGTGAATCGAGCACAGTGATTCATTGGTTAGCTGACTTGGGGACGGGGGGACACAGACAAACTGGCTGCAACATTTTTCTGATGTTCGGTTGGTAAAATATTGAGAGACATTCAAAAGCTTTCGGGGAAACCCTTCTGTCCCTTAAACCTATCTGGAAGAAAGATGTTGGACAGAAGTCCTTTGTGAGTTTTAGTAGGACTATTGCCTGCACTATTGTAATGCGCTCTATATGGGGCTACCAGAGAGTAGCACTCGGAGGCTCCAACTGGTACAGAATGCGGCAGCAAGAGTGGTAACAAGATCTCCCCGTTTTGCCCGGGTGACCCCACTCTTGTGGGAGCTGCATTGGTTACCAGTGGTGTACCGGGTTCGTTTTAAAGTCATAACTATGATTTTTAAAGCAACCCATAGCATTGGACCAGGCTATCTACAAGACCGCATTCTGCCAGTTACCTCCTCACAACCGGTACGTACACACAGAGAGGGCCTGATAGGGGTCCCATCGACTTGCGAATTGTTGGATTCCAGAATCACATCTTATTTGTGTGCTTCAGCTATAGCACCTTCAGCTACAGTCAGGTTGACAATATCAATTCTCAGAAGCAATGCCAAAGAACATGGCACATAAATTCAATAATAAATAAGCAATAGTTGGAATTTAACAGGGAGGTCGTGCCTCAGCGGGTAAGACAGCTGAGCTTGTCTATTGGAATGGTCGGCAGTTCAGCAGTTTGAATCCCTAGTGCCACGTAATGGGTTGAGCTCCAATTACTTGTCCCAGCTTCTGCCAACCTAGTAGTTTTGAAAGCACATAAAAAATGCAAGTAGAAAAAATAGGGACCACCTTTGGTGGAAAAGTAACAGCGTTCCGTGCATTTAGTCATGCCGGCCACATGACCAGGGAGCCGTCTTCAGACAGCGCTGGCTCTTCGGCTTTGAAACAGAGATGATCATGGCCCCCTAGAGTCGGAAATGACTAGCACATATCTGCCAGGGAAAAATTTACCTTTTTAGTTGGAATTTGGCAATTCATATGAACAGTGTGGACTTCGGCTTGGGAACTATATAAGACACCCACTTTAGGTTCGGAAACCTAAGATAAGCTGCCCAATTACTGGCTTGGGAACTGCACAGATTCCTACACAAGACTTTGGAACCTTGAGGAAGACACCAAACTACAGGCTTGGGATCATGAACCAAGAAACCCACTCATGGCTGGTAGTGCATAGCTATCAGGCATGCCCCCTATTGGGATGGGGTTGCTGGATCAAGTGCCTGAACTGGTAGTGACAATGTCACCATGGACCCACACAATACAATAGCAGTAATGATGGTTATATAAAACAAACAAGACAAAACAATAATAGAATGCATGTGATACTGCCATAGCAATGTCCTAAACTTTGTCCCTATTTTTAGGGCTTTATGTGTCAGTGATCCTACTTTTTTAGGGAGTTTGAAACATGGTCTTTCTAATGAGAATGATTTAACAGAGTTCCCAGAGGTCTTTTTTTGTCAAAGCACGCTGAAAATACCCTATTTTTGGTATTTTTACAAAAACCATCACCTTTACATTCAATTTATGAACTATAGAAAAGCAGTAGGAGAAAGAAAATTTATATTCAAAAACTGTGTGTTGCCAACACACAAAGTTTCATATTTCTCATACCTTTCCTTCCAGAGATATAAAAAGTCAAACTTTACTCTTTTTTTGAGCTGCAGCAATTTTCGGCCAACTTTGCCCCAAATTATGGAGATGGAGATTGCTCATGAAAATGATTGCATTTCTTTTGTTTAATAGAGGACAAAAAGTTGTACAAGATGCTCAAGTTTTGTTTCTCTCAACAAAATATTGCTGGAGATATTATGTCTCAAACTTGCTGAAACCTCAGAGTGATACTGTTGAAGGATGTGGTATTGGGTCACACAAAGGACTATATCTCCACAAGTATTGCATCGGCACATGTAGTGCTTTACCAATGTTCATTGGGGACATATGTGCATGTTCACACCAAATTTCATCGAAATCTGTGATGGTCAAACAGGGCCCTTTTCTGAAGTCAGACCACTTGACATGGAATGACCCTTTATATTGTTGAAAATGGCTGAAAATGAGCTGATGATTTGGGGATTTATTCATTCAAATAGGAAGTATGATATACAATATGGGAGCATGGACATGATGATTTCTATGTTTATAACTGCTGCAATGATTGGAAGTTGCTTCCTTATTCATCTTCTTTTTTCTTCTACAGTCCTACAATTTTGAATCTTTGTAAATATTTTTTTTTCAAAAAAAGAATGTAGATAGTTTTCCTACCAGCTACCTATTCAGTGACTACAACTGATGTTCATTCTGTCCCCTTATCCTTTATGTTGTTTTCTCCCTTTGTAAGCTTTATTTGATTTATATTCTGCTTGCTTTCTAGAAGCTCAAATCAATTTGCATGGTAATCTGCCTGCATTTTACCTTCGCAAATAACAACCTCATCTAGTCCCACACTATACGTGATATTTTGTCTACAAGAATGGCATAGAAAAAGTATAGGTTATTCTACAACAGTCCTGAAGTGAAGGGGGTTTAATAGTGAGCTATCCTAGAACCCATTGTGAGCTGAGCCAAATTCCATTAAACTCTGGGCCTGTTAAGATTCCATTAGTATGCTTTCTCCTCTTAAGTTCCTTGTAGCCTTCTCTTTTTCTTGGAATCTATCCATCAGAGATATAGGGCATATTTTGTTCCAGGCAGTCCTCAGATGCTTGAAGCTGGGATTCAACAACATATGGAAGACCATGTGTTGCTCAGCTCTAATTATTCCTATGGCTTAAGCAAGGAATAATAATGTCATAAGCAACATGTTGCTATTACAGCATTTGGACCATATTCTAGAATGGTGACCTTAAAGCTTAAGAGGCCAAATTGGCTTCTAATTTCCCCATACGGTTTACAGAGCTTGTGCTTTAATGAGGTATGCAAAAGTGTTGGTTTTTCCCAGTTATTTTATTGCATGCTCACTGAACTTAATCTGCTTCGGCAGAAGATATCTGCTATGTACTTGAAGGGAAAGAACTTTTTCGAGATTTTTGGTATGAGGTTTGCTAACACGAGTGTTTCCCATTAATAAGTGCAGACTAGTTCATTTTTGGTATTCTTACCAAAGAGCTTCAATTTTTGGTAGCTTGAGGGTACCATTTTGTACTAGTCCTAATTTATAGTCTCAAGTAAGAAATCATTAAGGGCTTAAGTGAATTAGTGGTCTATTCCTTAAATTAGGTCAGTGTAATTTGGCTAGAGGTCCTAGACCTAGAAGACAGTGAGGGCGCAAGACAGTGAGCAAAACTGTTCCTTAGAAATCTGTTAAAACACATTAAAACAATATGCTTAAGAGGCCTCTCCAATATTACTTCAATAATTACCATTTTTATTCAAGCTCCAATTCTACTGAAATGAAGCTACCACATGGTCCTCTCCCTCCCATGTTCCTGCTTGGATTGAAAGCACAGTCAACACAACATTTATAAGATATCACAATCAGAATGTGGAATCTCAGGAGCATGGAAACCCCCTCCCCCAAACAAACAAACAAACAAACAAACAAAAACCCTGTGAAATTGTCCATACCAAACTGGAGACTTTAGGAATAAAAAAAAAGATAATTATTCAGGGCATAAGACTGCGTGAAAGAGTGCAATGTGCAAAGATATATACATAATAAGGACATTTCCAAATGTGTGTATCATCTATAATCGAAAAAAGAGCAGGACCAGATGTATTAGATTTAGTGGCTATCTAGTCAATACCATTGTTCTAAATTATATGCATGCACATGCACACACACACACAAGTCAGTTTAGTATAGTAGTTAAGGCACCAGGTTACAAACCAGGAAAGCATTTGTTCTACTTTAGACACAAAGCCACATAAGGATTTCAAACCATTCACTCTATGTCAGACTTGGGAAGAAGGTAATAGCAAACCATTTCTGAAAATCTTGGCAAGAAAAGTGCAGGAATTAATTCAGGCAGTTACCAGGATTAAAGACTGATTTGAAAGCATACACACACAGAGAGAGTGTGTTTGTTTGTGTGTGTGTGTGTGTGTGTGTGTGTGTGAGAGAGAGAGAGAGAGATCATGCAGTGTTTATAGATTCAGTATAAGATGTTGAGTATTTCAAAGGCAAATTGCAAGTAACAAATGCAACATAATTATAGGACATGGTACTACTAATAGGTGATGGTAATGTCAAAGATGTACAGATACATCTGGAATCACAGGATGATTTGAGAGCCAGATTGGTTTAGTGGTTAAGGCACCAGACTAGACAGTGTGAGGCCATGAGTTAAAGTCCCACCTTAACCATGAATGCCAGCTTGGTGACTTTGGGCACTCTCTCGTGACGCAACCTACTTCACAGTTTAGTGTGGAGAAAATAGGAAGTGTATTGGATATGTTCACCACCTTGAGTTATTTGTAAAGATAATAAAGATGAATATTAATAAACAATAGATAAATTGGACTGCATAAATACAACTCAGGAAATACATTAATAGGGTTTTGCAAAAAGAAATTTACTTGACATCTGTTTCAAGCAACAGGCTCTACTGATGGTCATTTCCAGATTGAGAACAGTGGAATCAGTAGACTACATAACAGGAAACAAAAGATGTAAATATACTATCCAGTAAGCCAGGACTGGAATAGACCATGAATTCTTGTTAAATATATTGATTACTTTCTGTGAAAGTGAACTTAGGTGCTTTGAAAAGAGAAGGAAGGAAGAAAGGAAAAAAAAAGCCTAAACTTTCAAAGGAGAAAAGTTTAAAGTGCATCTTAGAAAAAAGATAATACGATAGCCAAGGAAAAAAAACGGATGATAAAAGTCTTTGATAACAAGAAAAACACTAGATGACCGAAAGCAGACTTTCAATATCAAACAAGAAAGGACAAGGAAAGCCATATCAGCCAACTTTGCCAACAAAGGAATATAGGAAGAAAAAGAAAGCAAACTATATTTTTAAGATATGAGAAATCATAAGGAAGTTTCCACTTAAAGGGTTTTTTTTTTGTCTTGGAAGCGATGTGACAGAGACAAGTGAGATTAAAGGAAGATCATAGAGTAACAAAAGTACTTGTAGAGCAAGCATACATTCAGGAATCAATGCAATCAAAAGTGAGGCATTACATATAATTGATCAGCTGTCAAATAAGGCTCTGCCATTGATGAAATACCCACTGAATTATTTTGAGCTGCAGAAAGAGAAACAGCTCTAGTTATAAAAACCTGATGTCAAGAAAGGCAGAACAAGATTGTGCAGTCTAGAAATTGGAAGGAATTAGTGCATGTACTTGAATTAATTTTAAGGAGATGCAAGAGCATTTGTAAATTGCTGAACCGCTACAATAGTTGCTTGTATAGGAAAAGTTTTACTTATACCACACTTATACGGGGAAAAGAGATGCCAAGTGAACAGAAAAGGCAGAGAGATTTGAGATGGAGATGATACATTCTGGTGTGAGCGAGGTTCCCTGAGGATGAGCTCCAGCATGAGTCTGAAAGTTTTGAAGACTAAACATCTGGTCCTGGTGATCAACCAAGATTGCATCCTGTAACATTATCCTGGGACACATACATTTGCCTTTATTTATGAGATTACATAAACTGTCATTCCTCTGTCAGCATCCAACTCGGAGGACGAAGAGGAACAGCTGGCAGAGAGCAGTGTGGTGCAGGCAGGAGCTGTGGACGAAGATAGGGAAGAGCAGGGCCAGGCTGGACCAAGTGGGGTAGAGGCAGACCCAGAGAGAAGGAGTTTGGAGGAGGAACTAGGATCGCCTCATCCTCATCTGAACCAATGAAGAAGAGAAAAGATGGCCTTGCAAAAGGGCCTCCTCCACTTCAGGAGAAAGCGAGTAATAGGACTCAGCTGTGCAGATGACTTTAAAAGCAGGTGTTTAGGAAACACTGACTTGCTTGAGTCAAAGCTGATTTCTTCATAGCCTCTGATATTTGTGACCAAGTTTGGAACACCTTAGTAGCTGAGGAATATGTGTTTATCTCCTAAGAACTGTAAGTGACATGGACTACAGCCAGTTTAGTTAATATCAACGTCTCTCCTATTTTCATCTGGGGGGAGTCATTCTTGTAGGAGAACTGTCTGGGAGCATGGGTTTGAATAAAGTTTGCTTGTGGATAATTTGAGAGCATTCTTGCCTCTACCGCACGCTGGATCATCACAATAATTGATATCAGATGGACAGTGAGCAGAGCAAGAAGATATGGAAAAGAGCTTTATTATTGCTTCATTGACTAGATAAATGTAACTATAATACTAGAGAGTGGAATATATTTAGAAGAATGAATGTGGAGGAACACTTAGTCTTCTGAGAAACTTTCACAATGAATTAGTAGCTCTTCTGTAAGAACTGGATTTGAAGCAAAAGAGTAGTTAAGCATAGGAAAGGGAATGAGATAAAGATACATTGTTCTAATATATTTATGTCTTGCAGCAAATATATTATTAGACTGGAAGGAATGGAAAAGATATCAGCAAGAATTAAGGATGGATTGCAAAACATTACTTTAGACGTGTATCCAATGTGTGTGTGTGTATCAAAGTGAGTGACTGCAGGCATGGTATCATGACTGAAGCACTGGTCCTTTTTTATATTCACACATACCAAAATGGTAGGATTTAAAATACAAAGACTTACCAATTGTAGATGTCCATGTCTTTAAACAGCATTATTTTATTCACCAAACATAAAGACAATTTAGAAGAACTAATTATGAAATGAAACATGGAACTTGAAAAATATGGATATATATGAAATATTAAGAAGGTAATTCCAACATATACACTTAAAATATTTGTGATGAACATTAAACATTAATATGGTGACTTGTTATTTTGAATTCAAAAATAGATAATGTGCTGGAGGAATGAAAAGGATATTAATTTCACGGATAGGACAATGATAAACTTAGATCATAAATGATAAGAAGATTTCAGTGACAACAAATATCTGAGGACTTAAATGGATTATATTACTAGATATGACCCATAATTGAAAAGCTAGAATATGAGAAAGTGAAAAAAAGATAAGTATTTAAAATTATTGATTTGGAAGTCATAGTAGAGTTGTTGTTGTTGTTAGTTGAGAAGTCATGTCCGACCTATTGCGACCCCATGAACAATGTTCCTCCAGGCCTCACTGTCCTCCACCATCCTCTGGAGTCCACCCAAGGTCACGCCTACTGCTTCAGTGACTCCCTCCAGCCACCTTGTTCTCTACCGTCCCCTTCTTCTTTGGCCCTCAATCTTCCTCAGCATTACATTCTTCTATTTATTATTTATTTATTGAATTTATATACCGCCCCTCTCCTTGCGGACTCGGGGCGGTGTACAGCCAATAAATCT